>JAPYZL010033331.1:0-10150 GCA_030522825.1 Platygaster orseoliae | reverse complement strand
CTGCGTAGGGTAAATTTCATGACGAGTACGGTAAAAATACTGCTCGCCGAACGGTGAATTCGCGATAGAAATTTACTACAAGATATCATTTTTACATTGGTATTTTTTACAGTATCTGTCGACTCAGCCTGTCGTAATACTTCGGAAGTCGTATTGGGCGCCTTTTACCATAAGCCAAAGACATTAGCACTCTAATGGCATGTTCCCCTGATGCATATAATGTCACTTCTAATGGTAAAGGTTAGCTAAGTTCCTACATGGGTCGTGGCGACTATACCGTTGACTGTGGCATTTGACGACTATGAAAAAAATCGTTCCTCATAACTATAATGGGTAATTCCTGAGTGGAAGTTGGTAATTAATGCCAAATATACCCGTTACCCCCGTTACCTTCATTTTACCAAACTCTTGGCAATATTTACTAATGTTGGAAATTATCACCACTTCGCCCAAAGTTTGGTAAATTCTACCCGCTGTTTCGATAAAATTTACTGAAAATTTTTCTGCGTGTAAGATTACACGAGATATGTTATCATACCTAATTTGAAACTGCCGGAATTTAAGAAACAAATTTTGAAACGCGAAATTCAGACTGTATAGAATAATTCTGTGATGTCCTGGCATAACCGAATAAGTCCACCTTGCCATAAAGCTCATTGTAATAATATTTTGAATAAATTTTGAGCCTTTAAGCAAAGTGGACTTATTTGGTTATGCCGGGACACCACAGAATTCATTACTGAATTTACTGGAAATGAAATCAAACGTCAAAATTTATTGCAAGAAAAAAAAAGAGTTTTTGGGTAGCTGGGATTTTTATAGTTGCTCTTTATTTGATTTGGGAAATCATTGTTTGCCTTTCTCTTAAATGGATGACGATAATGGATCACGTCTGTGTTAGACATGTGTAAATTTCGATTTATCTTTACATGTATTATTATTATTGATATTCTGTTTTGTGTCTTGTTTTTAGTAGTCAGAGGTTTATTGTTAATTGAATTATTTTGTACAGGCTGCGATGCAAATTTTCTCAGTTAAATAATTTTCTAAGTTCAAATAATTAATTTATGGAGTATTTTTATTCAAGAAACGTCTTCTGATAAATCATCAAAAATAATCAATTTTGGAAAGCTTTATCTTTGCCATCGTAAAAATGAAAAACGAGTAATAATTTGAATGCGTGACGTTGAGAGATGTATTTTACAATTACCAAGTGAAACATCATATATCTTGCCACGATTTTCTCACATTAGTATTGAATAGTTCGTGGAAACATGAACGTGTTTATGGATATGATTTCTGTAAACTCTGTTCAATTTTACGCGCATCATCTCGGACATGAATTAGATTCAAATGTATTCATCAATCATTCGAGATGATCACAGAAGTAAAAGGCAATATTACAAATTTAACTTTGAATGACGATGACTTTTTGAATTTATCTACTAACGATCGATGAAAAATAACTTTGGTGTTCGATAATTTTACGTAATCTACAAATTGCCTCGAATCAGGAGATGTTACGTGAGCGAAGAACTTCTTATCCGTATTTTGTGATTACGAAAAAAAAACTTTGTAACTTGAGGTTTTCTAAAATTATATGTTAGCAGTAAAAAAATTTTGTAAGTGTTTGGAAAATGTCAATTTCTTACAATGTGTCAAAACATATTTATAAGAAAACTCCTTTATTTTAATAATATTTGGATTAAAAATTTTATTATTTCATATATTATTAGATTTTTTATTCTATTTTATTTATTATTTTATATATTAATGTTATTATTATTATAAATTTATTGAAAAAAAAGAACTTCAAATATGAAGAAAAACATCAAATTAATGACCAAAAAAATATTTGAAAATAGTAATGTATTCTTATTAATTTTCTAGAATATTTGTAGGAATTTTCGAAATTCTTGAATTTAAGAAATAAAGTGTAATAGAAGGAAAAATGAAAAAAATTATGAGGGTACCGTTTTTATGAGCTCACCTCATACAGCGAAAAATCATACAATTTTTATCTGGTTATCCTATAAAATCTTTTATATGAAGCATTCCATCAAGTGTTTGTGAAAATCCATTCACAAGTCACAAAAAAATTACAATCGCGATTCGGTGGTAAGTCGTTCAATTTTATATCAATTACATTACTTTGATCTAAAATATCTTTGTCGCTTTGTGAACATCAAGTACTTGCGGGTTTCATAGAATAAATCTGTGAATTCCGTCTATGCAAAATTCAATTTTTAGTGCACTTGGGAACGTGATTTCATTTCACGATTCAAGAGCCAGTTTATCTTCTTCCATCAGTACGAAAAAAACGAGTTATCTCCTTTTTACTGTTTCCATGAGACCTTCGTGATTTTCATTCCATATTTCATAGCCTAATAAAAGACGAGATATTCATTTTAATCAAGAAAACGTTTGCGTGAATTTTCACATAGTTAAGAAAAATTTTTAAATTAATGAGAAAAATGCAGCTAGATAAATAATTCCGAATTTCAACTAAAAATCTTTTGATGAACATTAATTAACACGAAAGTATTCTGGGTCAAAAGATAAAATAAAAAACTGGTTTTAATCAAAAATATAGGCTGTAGCAGAACTTTCTATGCCTGAAACGTGAAGAAAAAAAAATTATATCCAAAAAATACCTCTGGTAAAATGAATTATAAGCAAAAAACAAATTATGTTCTGACTTTCGAAAGGTATAACAAGATGTTAGAAAAGGGTAAAACAAATGATTCGAGAAAAGTAGGAAAATATATTGAAATAAAAAATTTGGCTGGACTTTCTGAGAAAGTTTTAGAAAATAATGAAATCATTTCGAAAATATCGCAGTAATGTATTCAGGACTACATTATATCATATACATAAATTTCAAAACCCGGTCGCGTTTCGACCGTTCGCAAAAAAAAAACGAGGAAGAACGCTGTGCGTTAATTGCAGGCTTGTATTTTACTTTAAATTATATTATTATAAACTCAAATTTTCAAGAATTAAAGAATTTATAATATTATTATTTAAATATATATTTTATTAATATATATTATATATATTTGATATAATAATATATTTGATATAAAATAATATAAAATCATTCAAAACAAAATAAAATAATAATAAAAATAAAGGAATAAAATATAAAATAAAAACAAAATTAGACAAATTAGAAGAAAAACAATTTAAATAAATTATTTATGTAGAAAAGCTATTTTATTATAGTTATTTTCATGATACTTTTCATTGTTAAGGTACTCAAAAATTTTTTCTGAGTAAGAATAGATAAATTTTGCAAAGTCGTGTGGTAAACATAAAAATATGTGATATTTAATTACTTTGTATGTTAATGATAAGTTACTTCATTTTCGTTCAAAATTCGTTTTCTTTTGAATTCGTAGCATATCATGCCACTATATTTATCGATGTTTCTCTCCTTGCTTTTCGTGCTTTGCGCATCTTAAAAATTGAGCAATCGCGAAATGAAAGCTGGGACACTGGGCGTCTTGATTCTCTCCAGGCGCTATTAATTTGCTTCAGTTCAAGGCTAATCTTAATCGCCACTCTATATGTCTTGTACTTTTGAGATTTATAGAAATGCGGAGGCTTGAAAGACGAAAAAATTGGCATTGGAGCTTGCTCGTCCTTGGATGAGATTTTTTAAGATTTTTAAAGGAACCGTCGTAAAAGAAGTATTTTATTTTCAGAAAAATTCTTAATTCTTACACGTGTTAAACATTATTTTCATTGTTTTTCCTTTTATCATAATTGTAAGGAAGCAGATTTTTCATTTCATGGAAAAGTTAGTACGATGACAGTCATTACGCAGCTTTGAATTTTATTAATTGCGAAGTTGCATGGAAAAAAAATTAAATTTGGCAACACAAGTATTTATTATTAAAAAAAAATCGATATGAATTTTGTAGTTTTTTTAAAATATGTTTATTTTTAAGGACATGCGAATTTTCAATTTCGTATACATAGACATAAAAAGCATGACGTCACTTTGACTTTTTAAAACGATATCTTTCTGTCAATTTTTGAGATATGATAAAAAAACACGTGTCTGATATTTTTTGATACACTTATGATAACAAAAAAATAGTTATTTTCGTATCTGGTCGCGATTACTCATTTTAGCTAAAAAGGGTAAAAGTCCGTCCAAATATCGAACTTTGAGGTTAGAAGCGGACAAAAAATTAATGTAACTTACCAATTCTACGTTTTTTCTTAGAAAATCAGAAAAATAAATGAATGCACACGCAATTTAAAGATTCAAAAAATTCGTAGGAGTACCTTCAGGACGAAAAAAATTCCATTATGGTAGGTTTTGTTCGACATAACACAAAGTCATCAAATAGCCTAACCGAGAGAAATTGTATCAGTTTTTTTACTTCAATGATGTGTATGTACATTTTATTTATAATTATCATGCAACATCAATAATAACTTTATTACGCAAAAATAATAATAAATAATTGAAATAATGATACATTATTTATTTATTTCTAAATAAATAATTTAAAAAAATATAAATGTAAAAAAAATATTGTAAAATATATATAAAAAAACATATATAAATATTCAAAAAATATTTAAAAAATAAACAAAATAAATAAAAAAAAAACAATTGAATGAATAATTTAATAAAATAATAAATAATTACGCTAAGATAATATTAACTTTATTACGCTAAAATATTTTGAACGAATTTTTGTCATTTTACTAGTTAAATAATTAAATCTTAAAAAAAATTCCTGTGTATGCAATAGAAGCAGAGTAAAGAATTTTACCAATTTAACATTAATTTCGGTAAAGTAACGCCACCAAAAAATGATGTTTCTCGACTGCTCAAATGTTCTACTCATTACAATTTTTCATGAGAGTTCTGAGAAAATCTGAAAAATTTTCTCAATAATTTCGCCTGCATTCCTGTTTTTTCAACCTGGAAATTCCGAAAACGTAGAAATAAAAATTTGTATAAATTTTGCGGAATTTTACTTCTGCGAGTGAAAATTATTTCTTATCTGAAAAGTTACGAAATAATTACATATGCGATACTCGATTAACAGGAATATAAAAAGCGACGATTTCATAAGTGTCTATAGAGACAGGAAAAAAACCAGCTAATGACATTAGTGCAGAGGTCAAAATTGAAAAAATTATGGATTTTTTTATTACCTGAATGCTTTTTGCTCAGTCCGTAATTTTTGTAGTGTAACACAATGTTATGATTCTTGAATTTCCTGGATTTTTTTATATTCGTACCGATTTATTTCAGAATAATTAAGAACAATGTATTTAATAAATTTGTAGTGCACTATCCTAATCTTCGATTTTTTTCTATTTTCTATAATTATAATTATAAAAAATTTTGCAGTTTCGAGCTTCGGGGTGAACAAAAAGAGCTGGAAGCATTTTAATAGAATATTATTAAATTTTTAAAATTTGGTAGTTTCCAGAATTTCATTTTCCTCATCCCATTTTCTAAGTCATAATTCCTTAAAGATGAAGTTTTTTCTTAATTTTTTCCTAGCCAAAAATTTGAAGATATTGTTGATTAAATTATTTCCTTGTAATTTCTGAAATTTCGTTGTATATTCATTAAAGTTGTATTAAGAAAAATTAATTGCTTATTTCTGGTTGTGTTATTTATATTATTGAAGTAATTTTTTCGGAGAATATTTGGAGTTTTCTTCATAATTCCTAACATTTGGTGGAATTTTACAGGTGCGTCACAACACAACCACTTTATTTTTTGGCCAAAAAATCTCATGCTCAAAAAATTAGTCAAAAATTTTTCGTGTTGATCAAATCACTAGGGATGAGCGATATCGCATTGTGTCCTTTTCTCGCTTATTATAGCTGTCACTTAGCGAGAGAGAGAAGCCAATAGTATCGCCCATCCCTACAAATCACTATAATTTTTTGGGATAAAAGTTGCGTATAGACGTTAGCTTTCCAACGGCATATGAAACTCTCGACTTGGTTGAGCTAATTAACATTTGTAGCCCAAAATCAAAATATGCATCACAACCCAACCCTTTACCCTAAAATGTAAAAAAACGTAAAAGATTTGGAGTGTAAAAAATAAAACTTTTCATACCGAATATCTAAATTGTTTTTACTTAGGAACATCCGTGGTTTATTCTATCCGCACTAACAGGTTTAAATATCAATTACACTGGAAATAGTCGAACGCCGGAAATCGTTTGTTAATGTTTTGTAATATTTGGCCCCTCGCCAAAAGCTCTGCGGTTCTGAGCGTTACTTCTCTCTTCAACTCTTGTCATATCATTCACATTCCACTGAAGTTTTTGAAATTCCAAAGCAATAGCTCCACTTACAGATAATAAGCACATTAATTGATTTTCATTAGTGGCGTAGGTAAAATTGAATTTCGGAAGGGGTTTTCCGAAAAAATATACTCCCTACCAAAATATAATATAATTTTTGAAATTTCGGTATTTCAAAGTTATAAAAATCTTAGAATCTAGGAATCGCACATTTTTCAACAAGAATTTGTTTAGTAAAATTTATAAAATTACTATTTAGCAATAGATTCTTTTTTTTAATCTAAAATGAAAGTGTTGAAACCATTTTCACCTAAACTCATAAGTACTTAAGATATCGATTATTAAAGTTTGACAATCAGCGCTGCGTTGCGGTGGCGTCATGTATTAAAAGCCTGCGTTGTCAGGTGATCGCAGAGCCACGTTGTAACTTGTCAACTTTAAACATGAATCTATCGATTATGAGTTTTTTGAGAAACTTTCATCACAGAATTTCACGAAAAATCTTTCCCTTGAATTTCAACAAATTTGTTATTAACATCTACATTTACCGCAGGTTCTGATAAACTACAAATCGGAATAAAGGAATTTTTTTTGTGTTACAGCCTCAACACAAGGGAAACTACATCCTAGAATACGTTTGCAGGGAACTCAACATTCTAGAAACCGATTATTTCGGGCTTCGCTATGTAGACAATTGCCGGCAAAGAGTAAGTACAAAAATGCAAAACTTCAATTACACTCCTGAGCGCTGAAAAAAGTTAAAAATTCGAAAAATATAGTTATTTAAGCATTTAAGGGATAATTTTTTGTTTATTATAATAAGTTATAATAGATTATTGCGTTTAAAATACAAGGTTTTAAACGTTACGTAATTTTTTTCGTTTAATTCTTTGATTTCTTTGTTCAACTACCAAAACAGTATTCTATTTTCAACATTTAGACGAAAACAGTTTCTTTAAAAGACTGATGTTTTACAAATCTATGACAAACGATTAACAAAAGCTCGAGGAAAAATTGGTATTTTGTTGTACAGTATTTTTCAATTATTCATTCAACACCATTGCCTCGAAAAACTAAAAGTCAATAGACTAGGGAGAGAGCGATGTATTTACGGATCAATTATTCTCGGCGCGTTTATTGTTTATTAATTATGCGCGCGCGCTTCCGTATGCACTATTAATTAGGGCGAAGCGTCAAATGAAAAATAAACAGTCGAGCGATAATTAGGACGATTTGACGATTGCGTGACACGTGCACGCAGTCCTTCGGTCACGGCTTTTCCTCGTTACAATTTTTCATTGGTATCCCAAGAGGCAGGTTTTAAAATTACGACATTGTAATATTTATAAGTGACTCAGTAATTTTGCGAGTGCATGTAAATGAGGCATGTTCTGTACACTGTTAAAAATTTTCTTAAATTTCATACACTTTCTATTCAAAATGTATTAAAATGTAGTTTATATTTTATAGGCCAGCTATTTGAAACATACGTTAGGTAAACATGCTTGAAAAATGTATAATTTAGAGATACCTACTGGAGTTTAATGCACTTTCCATAATGGATTTTTTAAAATGTATATGAAACTAGATATTCGAAACATGAATACATCTATTAAATTAACCTAACCCAAGTGAAAATGTCACAATCTGACCCAAGTGAAAAAATTGTCTCAATATGACCCAAGTGCAAAAGACACTTTTTAGACATTTTGTACACTTACTAAACACACTTTTAGACACTATACAGATAATTTTGGACACTTTAGACATTTAAGACAATTTAAGACACTCTTTAGACATTTATAGACACTTTTCAGACAATTTTTGACATTTTTAGATTTTTGAAACATTATTTATCTATAACTTTGCTGCGTTAGAAAAAAAGATCCACTGTTTCAACATAACTTGACAAAACGAATTTTTTTGTAGTAGCTTATTTTTTTGTTACCAAAGCACAATTACTATGCAGTGGAATTTAATGCATAATAATTGTGCTGTGGTAACTAAAAACAAGCTACCACTGCAAAAAAAATTGTTTAGTCAAGTTGTGTTGAAACTGCACATCTTTTTGCTGCTACAGCAAATCCTTTTTTTTCCGTGTGCTATATACTCTGCTCAGTTCTTCATGAAATTCGCTAAATACTTTTTATTTATTTACACTGTTAAAAATTTTCTTAAATTTCATACATTTTTTTTTTCAAAATGTATTGAAATGTACTTAACATTTCATAGACCAGCTATTTGAAACGTGCATTAGATAATCATATTTGAAAAATGTATATTTTAGAGACATCTACTTGAGTTTAATGCACTTTCCATAATTGATGTATTAAAATGTACATGAAATTTTGTAAACTAGATATATTAATCATGAATACATCTATTAAATTAACCTAACCCAATTAAAAATTTCACAATCTGACCCAAGTGCAAAAGACACTTTTTAGACATTTTAGACACTTATTAGACACACTTTTAGACACCATACAGACAATTTTGGACATTTGGACATTTTAGAAATTATTTAGACATTAAAGAAAATTTTTTACACTCATTAGACATTTCTAGACTCTTTTCAGACAATTTTAGACATTTTTAGACTTTTGAGACACTATACATTCTTAAACGATTCAGACATTTTTAGACAATATGCACACAATTTTAGACACTTTTTAGATATATGTAGACATTTTTAGACACTTTCACATGAATGAAACACATCTATTAAATGTGTACTAACTCGAGACGCCTACTTGATTTTTATACATTTTTCACAAATAGCATTCAAAATTTGTCTTAGATTTCATGCAACCAGTGTCTAAAAAAAATTCAGTCTCAGTTGTGAATGTGAAAGCAAATTTAATTCAAATATTTTTATGCTTCTAATACATCAATGTATCAAATTCAATTTACAATTATGAATTGAATTGATGTCACAGGTTTTATGTAAATACTAAATATGTATTGATTTTATGTACAATTTTAAACACACTTGATATATTAAATTTAAGACACTCGTACATTAAAGTTATATTTTGTATAGTTTTAATGCACTATTAATACAAGGTATGTGTTATACAGGTATGCGTTATACAGTTTTTTTTTAATTTAAGAAAAAATTTTTAACAGTCTATGAAAAAGTAATGTGAATGAAAGAGCAAGGAAAATCCGGTAATCGAGGAAACGTTAACGAATGGGATATTATTTAAAAAATTTATAAATTTTAAATAACTTGATGAAATGTGAATAACGTCGTCAATTATTCACATGAGGTTGGATCGATATTTTATACCGCCCCTGGGAAATTGTAGGAAAGACCCCTCCCTTCTGCCCTTCAAACATGCAGGGAAAAATTATTTCCATTCATGGTTTTTACTATATCTTACAAGTTATTTCTTTATTTCTTTTCAATTTATAATTTATATATTTTTTTTATATATATTATTTATTATATATATTTTATTATTTTTATATTTTATGTAATTTTTATTTAAATTTATATTCTATTTATAATTTACATATTTAATTTATTTTTAGGTCACTGACTATTGAGTCAAACCACGTCAACAGTGACAACTTTTTTCGATGAAAACCTGAATTGTTGAATAAATTGGTTACTTGCGAAGTATTTGACCATACAAAAAAATAATTTCAAGGATTTTGAAAAATTCCGTTTTTTTTGTTTATTATTTTGTTTAATAAACATTTCGGGCCTTTTTTACTGAAAAAATCATAACTTCCATTGTGTAAATGAAAATTCAATGAAATTTATATCGATTGTTAATAAATATACCCTCTACTGAATGATCTAGATAAAAAGCAATATTTTTCAAAAAAATAATTTTTTAATAACA
>JAPYZL010033291.1:0-10558 GCA_030522825.1 Platygaster orseoliae | reverse complement strand
ACTATAGTTACCAATAGTTTTTAATAGTTACTAACATTAGCCAATATTTTTCAATAGTTTTCCGTAGTTACTTATAGTAACTAATAGTTTTCGATAGTTTCTGGTAGCTGCCAATAGTAGTTGATAGTTTCCTGCAAATATATAATAATACTTCCATAGTTTTCAATAGTTGCCGATGATAATAAATTACTAGTAAATGTGCGCGCTGTGCATTCGCTATTTGTTTTACTCAGCAAAAGTAGTCTACGATTGTTCAAAAATAAGTTCTTCAATTATATGTGTGTCAATAATAAATATATGTGTATGAAAAATACATGATGTTTTTTTTACAATTTTGGATTATCCCAACTACTGGACCTTCCTAATTGAGTTCTTTAGAAACTATTAAAAGGAAAGTATATTACATTGAAAATGAAACTATATATATATTGCATTATGACAATTATGTTAAGTATATATTGAGGGAAATTATTTTAACTATGAGAACTTTGAAAACTATGAGAAGAGAAATTAATAACATAATGAAATAAATTATATACTACTAGAAAGGATTAAATAATTGAGACTAATTTACTATTGGAATTATAAAACCTATTGGCATAATGAAAATTTAAAAACTAAAATTTAAAAACTATTGAAACTATGAAAACAATTGGTAAGAAAATTATTGAAACTATAGTAACTATGGAAACTATTGGTAAGAAAATTATTGAAACTATGGAAACTATTTGTAAGAAAATTATTGAAACTATAGAAACTATGGAAACTATTGGTAAGAAAATTCTTGAAACTATAGAAACTATGGAAACTACTGAAAGCCAAACTATTGTAACTATGGAAACTATTGGTAGGAAAATTATTGAAACTATAGAAACTATGGAAACTACTCAAAGATAAACTATTGAAAATTATTGAAACTATTGAAACTATTGGCATGGATATTATAGGAACTATTGAAACTATGGAAACTATTGGTAGGAAAATTATTGAAACTATTGAAACTGGAAACTTTTGGTAGAAAAATTATTGAAACTATTGAAACAATTCAATAGTTTCCTAGTAGTTTCCCATAGTTTCAATAGTTTTTTTTCGTAAGGGGAACCCTGAAAAAATATAGTACTAAAAAAGTATTAAAAAATCTCTCAAAGTTTTATATATAAAAAAAACAAATAAACAAAATTTACTATATGTGTTTTAATATCCCAAAAACTTTGTAAAAATACTTATCATAAATTTTTGAAGCTTCAAATCCTAGAGTATGTTATTTTAGAAATCTACATCCATAGATAACCAAAAAAATACTTGAAAATTTTTTTATTGTATAATTACGACAAAATAGTACCGAAAATTGAGATAAAAACTACTGTTTTTTAGAAAACTAATAAAAATATCACATTTCTTCATTATTAACACAACTTTAAGGGTTTTCTGATATCAAGATTTTAAGCTCTTTAAAAAAAATTTTGGTTTTTGTGTTTCAGGTGACTCAAAGTTGAAAAATTATGACGACCGTTTTTCAACATGACGTTATCGTATCGCACATAAATTGTCCAAATATTGATATAAAATGAAATTTTTTTTTTTTGCTAGTTAATAACGTGCCTTACGACATATTAAAAAAGTTGTGAATGTTAAACAAAAATAAATAACAAAAACAAGTTGTAAAAAAAAGGTCATTTAAACCTGACTACCCCCTTAAAAAACCCTTTTTTACTTCCACTCGAAGACAATTTTTTTCAATCTTTGCTTATGTTAAGCAAGTGTGCCAAAGAAGTTTCCAAATATTGCAAATTGACGGAAAAAACTTGGGAATAGAGCGGCGTTCAAAGTATGAAAAATAGTTTTAATTTTTTTTTCTTTTTTCGAAATAAAACCTTATATTTCAGTCGTACTTTCTGTGAAAATATTCTAAATCATTCATTGGTCATTTCTTTTGTTTTTTGTTTTGAACAATTATTCAGTTTTCCAATTTTTGCAGAATCTCTATCAGATGTTGTATTTCCCATATTTATGTATGCAACGCTAATGCTACTCTGTAAAGTTTCCCATCGTACACTTATTTTCTGTTTCTCTTGAAACTTTCACTGGAAACCTTGTCTATAATTAATATTATTGCGATCGAGAGCATTTTCGTTTTATGTTACAAGTCGGCAAACACGGGCGCAGAGCTCGCCTGTCGCCGAGATTGGCCGTTGTTTATCACTTTTATGAACTTTCAAAATAAGTACCGTGGGTGCAACGGTGAAATATCCGCGGATATGAGATTAAAAGTCCATGTTTTAGTGGAATTTCTCTATAAAATGTGTGGAAATTTATACTATACGACAAATGCAATTTACATGTTTCAAACAGGATCTGGAAATGTTGTAAATACAGCAATGAAAAAATTGGACTTGCGTCTTGCGAATTTTTCACAGTACACTGAGAAAAAACTAAGTAATTTGTACTATAAATATTGGAAAACTTATTGTACTCTAGGAAAGTCTACGATATTATTTTAATTTTAATTATATTACAGTGCATTTTGTCATGAATATATTAATTTTTACAATGCAGTATAGTAAAACATCAAACATTGCAATTATAAGTTGACGTATAGTCAAAAATATTAAACATAATGTATTTTTTACTTTAGTAAATAACAGTTCTCAATATACAAAATAAGAGAAATAACCTTACATAATCATAATTTCTACTTTTTTTCATAAGTATTACTATAGCAAAAATTACTAGATTTTTCTCTCAGTGTGGATATATTTTTTGCAGAATTTTTTCAATTTCATTTTAATTTTAGTTATTTCGAAAGGATTGTTTTGTTGAATATTTCCAAATAAAGTATTTCATTCGAATCGTTTTAGAAATCGCACAATATTACACTCCGGAATAATCAAACTAAAATTGTCAAAATTTCGTCATATTTCCAAAACGTAAAATAAATAAAAATAAAAATAAAATAAATAAAATCCCCAAGCTTGAAATTTTAATGAAATATGCATCGGATTCAAATGATTGGAGTAATTGATTATGAAATTTAATATTGTTCTTGGAAAAAGGCACTTGAAAAGGTAAAAATATTAATAAGTAATAAGTTAAACAAGTGAAAAGTAATTATACATAATAATTAAAAAAAAGTAATACGAATAGAAAAAAGGAAAAAGGCAGGATTCAAGATTCAATATATCGTTGCCGGCTGTTGTCAGCCAAAGATTTTCAATTTCTCGTCACGAATTTCGCTGCATTACCGCGAGAGAACGAGAAAGAATGTTCGCGCTTTCGCCGCTTTTCTCAAACAACTCGGCGCTAAATTCCCTTAAGTTCCTCGGTAGGTGATGCCACCAGTGGCTGCTCTGTGAACTAAATTTTTGTCAAGCTCGGTCGCCCTTTGTTGCATCCATGACAAATATCGATTACAATATGTTGTAATATTTGTAGATATGAATATTTTAAATGTGATCTAATTTATATGATTCTTCTAAAGTTTTAGTATTTCGATCGAAAGGATTGTTTGTGAAAAATCCGAATTTATTTACGGAAATTCTATGAAATTTTTTATTACAGTGATTTCTTTAGGTTCCTTTATATAAATTTAAATGTTTCAATGATTCGAGAATAAACATTTTTTTTTTCTTTAGATGTTTTGCCTTTTTTTGTTTTTTGGATTTCGAATAATGTGTTATAAAGTTTGGTCTAATTTTAGGTTTATTATTTTGTTAGTTGATCTTAAAAAAAGTCAAATAATTATTGGATAATGTATTTCAGGAACTAATTCGTTAATATAATAATTGAATAAAAATTATTTTTAGTCTTACAATAAACTCCATCTTCATGTAAATGTTCGTTTATTTTTGGATAGTTTGTTCAAGTAAAAAAAATTTTTAATATAGTTAAAAGTAATCGCATACTTTTTCACGTGAATGAATAATATCAGTTATATTTTACAATCATGAAATTGTGATAAACAAAAAATATCATCAATATTGATATTTTATATATCATATAATGGCAAACAATATTATTGAGAAATAAAACAAAAAATTAGATTTTGATTTGTACTTAAACCAAAAGTATAAAATAGTAAGTAGCATCAATTATTACTTATAAAATATCAAAAATCTCAATTAATTTTGTTTTCGTTTATTTTTAAACTCTAGAAAAATGTTGCGATAAACATTTTTCGTATATAGCTATTTTACAGCTTCCGAATTTTACAAATTCGACTTCTCTACAATCGTGACAAATCAAATCTGTCATTCACAAAAAAATTTGAATCGTTTCAAAATGCCAAAAAAGACTCGAAGTATCAGATTTTCCAGAGATTAAACCTACTAATTTGTATTATAAATATTGGAAAAATTACTATATTCTAGGAAAATCTGCAATATTATTTTATTTTTCACATATTACGGTATATTTAGCCATAAGTAGGGAAAAGTGGGGAAATGACGGCATAGTTTTCATTCAGCATCAAAACACATCCAAAAATTGACATTTTTGATCAGACATTTTTGATCAAACGAAAGTTAAGATAACAAGTGTAACTCAAATGCTAACAAAGTATATCGGCAGATTTAAAAAATTTTGATTCAAACTAAAAAAAGTTAGAATCTTAAAAAAAAGTTGGTTTTCGTCATTTAGAAAAATGGTGGGGTAAAGGCGGCCACTCTCGAAACCGACAAAAAATTGCACAATAATCAACACAAATCGCTGTGAATACTTAATGAAGGCTCTGTAAAGGAAAACAAATGAAAATTGGACATTTTTGTTATGGTAACTTTATTGATAGCTCACAAAAAACGCAAGAGAAATGAAATGGAAACATATTGAAAAAATTCCTTAAACTTAGAATGCAACGACATTAATTTTCATCGTCATCATCGAGATTTGAGTCGCAGTCATGGCATGTGTAATAAGAGCACAATTGATAAATAATAGTTACCCCACCTCTAGTGACCGTCATTCCCCCACTGGCCTTATTTTGCACAAGCATGCATAACACAAACTATGCAAGATACATAAAAAATTTTACTTGATTTAGTCAGCTAATATCAATAGCAAAATTTAAACATATCTACCTCGATTGTGTAGCTGAAAGTGTTGACGAAATAATTGATATTCTGAACACCTTATAAAACTTTCGGATAGTTACGTATCGGCACTGGTCTAGAACTACAAGTTATAATAAATCCACACACTTCAGCATCTACCTAAAAACAAGCTTATGGAATAAGCTTTCTGTCACAATAAACGGTTTAGACCTACGTAAATTTTAAGTACCGAAAATGGTAATGGCTGTCATTACCCTATGGCCGTCATTACCCCACATTTCCCTATTTTTATTTTTACCATGGAGTACAGTAAAACGTCAAATATCGCAATTATAAGTTGATGTATAGTGAAAAATATAAAATGTATTGTATTTTTTACGTTATGATCATAGTTTCATAGTTTCTAGATTTTTTCATAAGTATTACTATACTATATGCCAATTACTACAATACGAATATTTTGAATAATACAATAGTATTTATTCAAATAATTCAATTTTCCATGCTCCGTTTTTTTCATAGCGTTAAAAAGCAAAATAGATTTCGATCACTCGGAGCCAAGGTTTAAAATTCTTCTTTATTTAATCAATATTTCAGCCACAATTTGGCCTTCATCAGGATTATATCTACGAATTGTAATCTTCGAAAACTTCAATTCGTAGATATAATCCTGATGAGGGCCAAATTGTGGCTGAAATAATGATTAAATAAAGAAAAATTTTAAACCTTGGTTCCGAGTGATCGAAATTTATTTTGCTTTTTTACAATACTATTTATTTATAGTAAAATTTACTATGTTTCATCTGGATCTGCCATCACTACATTTTTCAGTAAAAAGTACTAGATTTCCATCTCGGTGTAGGTGAAGAATGTAATTTGTCGAGTTGTCGTTACTTTGTGATGAAGTAAAAGCAAATGCAATGAAAAAATAATGAATTAACGATTTCATAGCATTAAGAATAACGCGCTGGTTTTAATGCTTGGTTTACAAAGGCTGGGTCTGCGAGTTTGTAAAGTAGTTGTAATGGAAAAACGAGGGTACAAGGTATATAAAGCCGGTTTCCTAAAGGGTTTAGTGCGTACAGCCCTGGATAATTACTTTGCTCGCAAGCGCCTTTTGTTCTACTACTTAGCAACATTTGGCAACATGTGGCAGACGATAATGTCTCCGCATATAAGAGACGCGAGAGTCTGAGAAGGCATAGAAATGTATTCAAACTTGGCGTACTCTTCAACGCCGTGTTTGCCGAGTTGAGTGCCATCGTAATTGATTTACCTTCTGCGCTTTGTATAACTTACCCATTAATTCACGACGTGCTTTGCAACTTGGCAAAAATATAAATTGTTGATTTTCGTTGGAGAAGTTGTAACTTGTTGGATAGTTGGCACGACGGTGAAAAATTAGTTTGCAACTCCTCAAAAGTAATAAACAAAAAAGGCCAAGGAATTTTTGTGAAATGCGCAGGTTACCTCGTGATGGAGTGGTATTTCAAGAAGTGAAGTTCTGGTCGTGACGTGGCTGATTTTTTCGCACCTACTTCAGTGTTGCTTCATTAGCAAGAATCTCAAGTGGGATAAAAAAGAAGAGAACAAATAGGCACTACGATTATTGCCGGTAGCAAGATAAATATGTACCTAGTCTCCGAGAGCGGATAATGTGTGCGGAGATGTTCTTCGCTTTTTTGCCTACTTTCTGTCTACATTGCAATCTCTTCATTTTTTATGCCTGTTTACGCATTCTCTTTTTCATTTTCAATGATTCTATTCTTCCAAGTGTCGGCATTTGTTTGGACATGATTTCTTGATGAGATTTTTCATTATGCCTTCAACATGCACGGCCTGATGTTTATTTATTTACCCAAATCATAGGACTTCCTACACAGAAAAAAAAGACATAAATTTCGTTCGTCTAAACGAAAAATTTATTGAAGTGTACGGTTATAATGACAAAGTCATTGAACAAGTTTCGTGTCAACTGTAGAATATTCGGCCAGAGTGCAAGGAAGAAAACGAATAGCGAGGCGATATCATCGAAATCTCAAGCACTGCCATTACTTTTCTCTAACCAAAGACGTGCAACTTTTAATATGCTAAGTTTGGCTCCGTTTCTGCCTCTCTTCCGCTCTCACCGGGGTCTCGAATCCGCGTAAAGGGACAGCTTTCAAATTCAAATATGCATTTCGTATCGCGCACTAGTCATCGACTGTGCCAAGAAGCTGCATTTGCATAACACTAAACTTCTTAGCGGACATGGGAAAACTCTAGACGCATTGCCACTAAAAGGTCTCAACTACCTGCGCATTCTTTTATAAGGGGCATATTTTTTTATAATGCCTTTGTTGCAAGCTTAACTTTCACCGCTTCTCAAGGGGAGTCGTGGACGCTCATTGGCTTCCTTGCCTTTGCAATTTGAATTTTCTTGCTTGCAGTCCAGGTCACGAGCTTTTCTTGCTTTTTTCAAGAACCAATATACTTGGGGTACATTTTTTTCAAAAATATTATTTCCCAAAAACATTTTTTCCAATATTTTTTCTTCCAAATGTTTATTTTCCCACTAAAAATCAGTCCCAATTCTTTTTCTTTCTATTTTTTTTCCCACTATAAATTTTCCCAAAAGATTTTCCCAACAAATTTTTTTCCCAAAAAATTCAGTCCCAATTTTTTTTCCCCGAAAATATTTGATGATTTCTAAGAATGTGATACAATTAATAATTTATTACAAAATCATTTCCCATAGCTACATATGGTCCCAACGAGTTTAAGTACCTAATAACATCATCATTTTCGACAACGTAGAATTTTCGATATGGAGTAACTAGAAATTAAATGACAATGACAAAATTAAATTAAATTAACAATGACTTTCGGCAATTTATAAATTCCGCCATAGTGTGGATGGAAAAAACGGTCTTTGGTACGAAAAGAAAAAATACTAAAAATTTGACAGGTCGAATAAAATATTGACGGAAAAACAATTATTGACATCGCAATAAGTTGTCTTTATGAAGGAAGTTACTTTTTAAATTTGAGTTTCAATTCAAATCAGACGAAAAAAATTTCTGGGAAAAAATTATTTGAGAATTAGAATGCCTGGAAAAAATGATTTCTGGGAAATTTCGACATTGGGAAAAATAAAAAGCGTGGGAAAACTTTATTTTGGGAGAAAAGATTTTTGGGAAACATTTTTTTTTGGGAAAACAATTTTGGGAAAAGTGTCCCCTCTCCCCGATATAAATGGTGATTTTAGTATCTACGATTCACTGCCAAATGGCTTTTTGTGAATTTATTGTTAGGAATATGGTTTTTTATTTGATAATAAATATGAGAAGAGTAGGTTGAAATAAGGGTAAAATAATTATTCTTTCCTGTAAAAATAAAAAAAGTAGGAATAATGAACATAGCAATCAATGCAAATACGAACAATAACAAAGTAATGCATAAAAAATTAAGTAAACGATAAAAATGAGAATAAATCGTAATAAAAATAGGTAAAAATAATAAAAAGTGTGTTTATTAAGACCCAGAAGACCATTACAAGTGAATTTCTCTGAGGTCTATAATTTATAAAAAATTCAGGATTTAAAATTTCAATAATTCAAAAAAACAGTGATTTTGGCTCCAGAAAAATTATAATTATAAATGATTGTCTATGATAATGTAAAAGAAAGAAATCAAATAAATTGTTTTTTAACCCAGCGGTAAAAAAAGAACTATAATTCACAAAAAAGTTGAATATCTGAGAAACTTTCGACTCTGGTGCATAAAATAAATTCTAGAAGTTTAGACAGAAATTTATAAAAAATGTGAGCAAGTATTTCGGATTATAAACAAACTCTGAAGAAACACCAAAAGTATTAGAATTAAATGAAGTACTATTTTCTTACAAATCTAGAAAAATACGTACGATATATGAAACTTGGAATTCTAGACAATCGACTTTTAAAAAAACATACATAAAAATCTATAGATATATTAGAAATGTATGAGAATACTCTAAAACGCTACAGAATATTATTTACATTTTAAAAAGAACGAAAATATAAGAAAAATCATAAATATTCAAAATCAACGTAGATATAATTTTTCCAAATACTTTTAAAAATGTTGGAATTCTATTAAAATTAAAGTTCTCGAGCATGGAATTTAAGATATCTATATAGCAATCTACGAATAAATTGGAAATGCATAAAAATACTAGAAATTCACTTAATCAATGAAAATACCAAAAAATACTAAAAAATCGTATGAATAACATAAAATACGAAAATTTCAGAAATTCCTGAATTAATTAGAAAATATATTACTTTTGGGATTTCATAATTTTGATCTTCGACGATTCGGTTTCGGAGATAAGATTTTCCGATTTTACAAATTTTGGAGTTTCTATGTTATATACATTTTGAAAACCAGAGTTGAACATTTTTCATGTAGGGGAGACTGGGGCAAAATGCGCAGTTTTTGATATTAATATATTTTTGAGGCAGTATAAGGGCTGAGAGGATCTGCAAATGGCACTATATTGTAGCCTACATATGTGGCTACAATTTAGCCTCAGGCAACTGTAGTTCTAGTTGAACCTTATGCCTCATATATTTATTTAAAAAAAAAAATGATTTTCTGCGCATTTTTCCCCATGCTGGGGCAAAATGCGCAATTGCAGAAAAATGGGGTTTTCACGAGGTTGATTGCTGAAAAATTGTGGGAAGCACAAAATAAATTATTTCGTTAACAATTTCAATAAAAAATTTTTAGTTAAGATCAAAATTTGATTCTTACAATTTTTATTTGTTAAGAATAAAAATTTTATCAGTAGCGATCGAATGTCCGTCGAGCAACAGAAAAGCGTTTCGACGCGCAATTCGCAGATATTACCTCGCGGACAGCCTTGCATGTTTCGAATACTTTTCCACCATCAATTCGCTCTGTTTTGCGAACATAAACGCGAACCATGATGAAAAAAATGTTAAAAAAAAACAAATTCAGAAAAAGGTCGTTATTTCCCAAAAATTGAAAAAAAGGTCTTCAATTTTTCAAATTTGATTAAAAAAAAAGTGTTTAAAAAAGGAGGTTTTTTACAAGTTTTGCTGTTCAAAACTGATACACTACTTTTTTTTTGCTCATTACCCTCATCACATTTTTCAATAAAATGTTTGGGGGCCCCGGGACACTGCCCCGGCCTTGATACGACCCTGGGTGTAGAAACAATTTGACGAAGAAAAAGTCGAAAACAACAAAAAAGTGAAGTAAATAGCAATATGACCAAACACAGCGAAACAATACAAAACAAGCACTGCGCATTTTGCCCCATAGCTTCATTTCCGGCTTATCAACGTGTGATTTGAAAACGAGTCAAAATTTCACCAAACTGATCACGTTTTCGTCTTTCTCCCACCTGAATTACTAGAAAAACTCAGCTACCATCAATTCTGATGAAAAAAATGACGCAAAAGTTGAAGTTTCCTTTCAGACAAATATTCACAACACAGTGGCTAAAACACACTTTGTTTTATAAC
>JAPYZL010033264.1:0-10199 GCA_030522825.1 Platygaster orseoliae | reverse complement strand
TATTAATAAGTCATTAAATTTTGCGAATTTCCAAAAATGGCAAAGGGAAAATTGTCTTAGAATTTCATGAGGAATATATGGTTTTTTTTTATCCGCCACGACTGGGACACCCTGTATAATAAATGTTTTGGGGAATCATAATATATTTTTTGAAATTCTACATTGTACATGCAATATAATGATGATTTATATATTAATAATGATATACAATTAATAAATATTAAAATGAAGAACATGAAATACCATTTCTAAGTTATAATAATTTCAGCATAATCTCGATGGGCAGCCTGTGCAGTTAAGAGAATTGAGAACAAAAATGAGAAAATAATTTTTCAGCCGGATTTTTTTACGAAAAGAAAAAAAAGTTTATTTACAAAAAAAAAGACTCAAGTTTGTTGACGGACACCTGAAGTTACACTTTCGTTTTGCTGGCAATTTTTCAGAGTATTGAACGACAAGATAAATGGAAACTCAACGTTAATATTGCTCGATGAAGTCAACGACACGAACGAATGATAACGAGTCTTGGCATTTAAATCTACCGAAAAGAATAAAACTTAATGTACGGGAAATCGTAATCAATAAATTTATAAATCAATACATTTTCAATAACTTGCGCGTTTCGAAAATCATCTGTAGTTTTTAATTTTTACGTACCTTTATTAACGTAGCACAGTCAACGTAGAGCAACGGAGAAGTTTAATGTCGACGACTTCCTCCCTAGAACTGTGTAACTCAAGTGGTCCGAAATTCTAGTATAGGGCACGAACCAGACCAGACATTGCCAGACATCGGAACTTGGCGTTTTCAGGTGGAAACTTTCGGAATGACACGTTAAAACGATTATCTTTTTCTTTTTCCATTCATCCGTAGAAAAAGCCACTTCGTTATCATAAAGCGCAGGAACAAGAGCCCCTTTTTGTAGTACTCGGAAAATCAGCCGAAGTCTATCAACAAATCCCTGGGAAACATTCATTTATCACATATCAGGTGGAATTCTTACCTGTGATCCGAAATTTATAAATAGTTCTCTAGGTTTTTACTGATAAAAAACTTGGAGCGAGTTTAAAAATCCACGAGGGAAGTGAAACTTCTCACGGAGAATAAAAAAAAAACCTTAGCCAATAAAACAATAGATTGAAGCGATTAAAGAACATACAAAAATGACAAGAAAAAAAATTAAGACAAGTACAAGCGAATACATAAAAAACAAGCAAGCAAGATCAATGAAATTAAAAATTATGAAAACGTCGTCAGAACTTGAGTGAATTTTTTAAATTCAAAATTTGACGACAAAGTTTCACACCTTTTACTGTACAGGCTTAATTTCACTTATACTTTTAGAGGTGGGCAAGAGCAGTGAAACTTTGTCGTCAAATTTTGAATTTCAAAAATTTATTCAATTTCTGACGACGTTTTGGCGACGTTTTAATAATTTTGAATTTTATTGATGTTGTTTGCTTCTTTTTTACGTATTCGCTTGTACTTGTTTTCTTAATTTTATTTTCTTGTAATTTTTGTTTGTTCTTTAATTGCTTCAATCTATTGTTTTATTGGCTTAGGTTTTTTTCTTTTTTATTCGCCGTGAGAAGTGGCACTTCTCTTGTGAGTTTTTTTTCAAAGTTGTTGAATTTATCCATCATTCAACTAAATTGTACATAATAACTATTGATGAATACGTCAAAATGCAAGGGCATTTGATTTTTCTCGTCCCGACGAAAAAAATACGTTTAGACGCGATCCAAGATGGATCAGAGAAAAGTCAGAGAAAAGTCAGACTCTAATCTGACCCCGCGTTTGCTAGGGGTATTACATAAAATATTCACTAATTTGAATTTATTTGGTATTCAAAGGCTATTCTTGAAATCTGTAAATGTCTGTCAGAATTTTTAACTATGGGAAAAGTATTTTTTTATCAAATATATAGGATATTGATTTATTAAGTTGAAAAGCCAATAATACCTAATATTTATCAAATTTCAATCTCTAATATTACAATATTGAACATTTTTACATCTGGATTATTTCTCTTTTCAAAATTTTAAAAATGTAGATTCGGAAATAAAATCCGCTAGTGTAAAAAAATTTTTCTTTATCTATGTCAAAAACTCTCCACATCAAATTTTCAAAACGAATTTTCTGAACTTCCGTATGTTTTACAGAATAAAAATGACATTCTGCAAAATATCATTACAAAAGTAATATTGGGAAACTTGATTGTGATTCTGAAATTTTTATTATATTCCCTGTGATCTTGTTACACGAGGCAGCAAAATCATCCGTGATTTAAAAAAATAGAAACTTATTTTATCACTCACTTACCTATAAAATGTGAACTAGATTCAAAAATTATCAACAAATTTGTATTATACTTTTAACCATCGTCAGATAAAATTCTAAAAGTAAGTCATCCTACATGAAAGAGATATTACTCTAAAACATTTTAGTACCTGAACCTCTACCTCAAAACACCAGCGACAATTTTCCCCTCTAAAAACCACCTACAGAAGAACCTCATTATCCCCCTTCCCTTCCATTACATTGTAAAAAACTTTTATTACCACGCGCGTAAACGTAATAGCGGCCAATCATCTTCGTGAAAAACCTTTTCTTAAGAAAAAAAATGTGTCAAAACATGCTTCAAGTCTGAACAAAAACAATGGACAACTTTGTTTCCTTTGTACGAGTACAAAAATCGTAGGGCAGTAACAGGTGACCATTATCATCATCATTATCATCATCATCGTCCGGAGAGACAGGCTCGTTGGGGCATAAAAATTTGACACCATCTTGGGAAAAAAATAAAATGATAAAAAAAATGTATATAGCGCAGGGAGGTTGGAAATTTACGTCCCTCCTAGAGCGGGACGACGACAGCGAAACTCGTTATTATCCGCGCTCGTTCGCGGCGCAGCGATATCGAGCTTCCACTTTGCGGCCGTAAAGAGACAAAGAAGCGTTTCTTGTCCGGCCGTAAAGTCTCATTTTCGCAAAAAGAAGAAAAAGGAAGCTCCCGCGATGAAAACATCAACGTCGATGCAGTTTGTGTGCGGCTGTTTCAAACCGATGATGCTGGTTTTCGACAATGGCGTAAGATGGGGGGTTCTTGGGCGGAGTCCCTGTACGATAAACTCGATTAAAGTCTTTGCTACACCACATTTTTTGATTCGAAACATGATACTATTCTAGGAATCAAGAAATTTTTATTAAAATCTGGAATTTGTTAGAATTCTAAATATTCGTATAACAATTTAAGAATACATATTTAATGATATATAATTTATATTATTGTATTATCGTATTATACATTTATATTACGTATCACATTACTGAGTGGTTTCTTATTTTTTATTCATAACATTATACAATCTCAACCCACTACCTCTAAAATTTTCGTGTTATCACAGTTATCACAATCAAACAAGTGCAGACAATTTTTTTGTTAGTGTTAACAAACCACATTCAGGTCCTGAATCAGCTAAGTTTTCATTCAACCTACTGATGTAAGTTGCAAATTTGTTTGACATACGAGCTTTTTCCATAATCATGTCCAAATACGACAGCGAGCTTTCTCGCCCCCGACGTATCGATTCGTGCATACGTAATATATGGCGAAACGCGTGTCCAGCTTACGGGGGATAAGTGTCAGTCTTTGGGGGTGCAACGGCCCGTTAAAGTACGCCATTTTCGACTGTTACTCGTGGGCTAATGCACTCTGACTCGCGCCCAAAGAACGTTGTTCCAGAGACGTAGTAAAAAATGTTAACCACCCATTTTACAAGCGAAAATTTTGAACGACGTGATCTGAACATTTTGCTCGAGTTTGTATGAGGCTGATAACCCATATTTTTCATAAGGGTTGTTTTTTGGGAATTGTGTCAATGGTGTACCGTATTTAGTATTTATTGTACACGGGTAGATTGTGCACATTTTTATGAATTCGTACACCGGACTCTATAAAAATCATTTTATAATACACATTTGAAAATTCTGGAAACTTTATGCAATTTTTTTCAATTTCATAATCAAAGTAATGCATTATTATAAAAAATGTGCACAATTGATACCATGCCATTTTATGCCATAAATTTCTAATTTTTATATTTATAGTAATGAATTTGTGAAACATGTATACAAAAAATACAGTATTTAATAAACTTGTGAACGATTGACATCGTGTCATTTAGAATCTAATTAATTAAGAATCTAATTCAAGATCTTAAAATTCTAATCACGGTATAATATTTTTAAAATTTTATGCCATGAATTTTTAATTTCATTGTCAAGGTAATGAATTTCTAAAAAATATTCACAATTGACAGCATGCTATTTTATGCTATGAATTTTCAATTTCATTTTTATAGTAGTAAATTTGTAAAACATTTGCACAAAAAATACAGTGCCTAAGAAACTCATGAAAAATTGACATCGTGCCATTTACGTTCTAATTAATTGAGTCTAATTAATCAACATTCTACGATTCTAATTGATTGAAAATCCAACTTAATATTCTGAAATTCTAATCATGGCAAAACATTTAGAAAATTTTATGCCATAAATTTTAAATTTCATTATCATAGTAATGAATTTCCAAAAAATGTTCATAATAGACACCATGCGATTTTATGCCATAAATTTAAAAATTCATATTCATAATAAAGAATTAGTAAAACATGTGTGCAAAAAATACAGTGCTTGATAAACTCGTAAGTAATTGACATCGTGCCATTTAGATTCTAATTGATTGATTCTAATTAATGACCATTCAACGATTCTAATTAATTAAAAATCCAATACAAGATTCTAAAATTCTACTCATGGAATAATATTTTGAAAATTATAGACCATAAATTTTTGATTTCATTGTCACAGTAATCACTTTCTAAAAAATGTAATAATCGACACTATGCCATTTTAAGCCATAAATTTCTAATTTTATATTTATAGTAATGAATTTGTAAAACATGTGTGTACAAAAAATACAGTGCTTAATGAACTCGTGAATAATTGACGTCATGCCGTTTTTTGAAACTTTTCAATGTTAGGTATAAAAATATTTTGCGATAGACGTGAAAGAGTATTTTAAGGAAAGGAAATTAGCAGATGAATATTTTAAAGATAATTGAATACGAGAATGAGTAAATTATGAATTTTGCTCTTTTCCGTAGAGCCTAAGAAGTGATAATGAAAATTTTATTTCTTTATTTTGAAGAGAAAATTATTAATTTTTGTAGGCATTGAGGGAATAAAATTTTGTAACTTCCAAAACGTAGAAAAATATTTTTTGATTTTTATACGTAGTGTACTGTCAATGTCCAATATTAACAGAATTACGAATTTCCACTTTTATCTTTTTTTGAACTTAAAAGGATAGCATTTTAACGACTGATATTGATGCAATTCTGTCTAATTTTTCAGCTACCGGAATTCAGTAAAATGTTATTGAAATACTAAAAAATATATGGAATTCTCTGAAATGATTCATTATTTCAAATTAATTCGTGAATCGCAAAAAATTGAAAATATAATTTCAATTGGTAATCACAATAAACAGCAATCTGTTTTTGATATTTCACTTGAGGAAAATACTGGAAAATTTTTTAAAATTACTTTATACAGTTATAGTAGTATTAAAAAAGACATTCAAAATTATTAGGACTTTCCACTTTTTTAGCTACCTGAATTCAATAAAATGTTATTGGAATATTAAAAAAAATGTGAAATTCAAAAAAAGATATATTGCTTCAAATAAATTCGCGAATCACAAAGAACTGAAATTATAATTTTAATCATTTATCACAATAAACAACAGACTCTTTCAGATAACAAATGTAATCTTGAGAAAAATACTGCAAAATTTTATAGAATTACTTTTTACAGTTATAGTAACATTTGAAAATCATATAAAAGTTATTAGAAATTTCCAAGGTTTTTATATATAAGTTGATTATTGAACAATTTAAACTCAAGTTCCAATTATTTAACAATCGGATAGTTTCGGTTTCGGCTTTGATTCTGTACAAAATTATCCTTCCCTCGAAGATCAAAAATAAATTCACATTATTGAACAAATTTTATTGCTTAAATTGTCATACAAAAACTCAGAATTCTAACAAATTCAAAATTTCTTCATTCCTAGAATAAAATAATCCTTCAAATCAAACAAAAAAAGTAAGTGAAATTTTCTCATCCCTCATAGGCATTTCAAGAACCGTATATAAATTTATAAAAACTTTAATATACATATGTTATATGCAGTATGGTCATGAAATAAAATTGCGTAAAAATGAAATATGTTACAAACAGGAAAGAACAAATTATTTACATAAATAAAAATGATTTCTTTTACTAATTTAGCCATATTTCCCGACTAAATAATAATATAGAATTTTTAGGTTTTTCTTAAATGATTTACCGTTTTTTCGCAAATAATTCTTATAATTCGTCTAAAAAATAAATTCCTTAGCTACTTTTGTACAAAATCTTTTTTCAAAGTCAAAAAATTTGTGTATTTCTTCAATTATAAACAGATGAAGTAATACTATAACAAAATATTTATTAAAAATTCATGACCTTTGAACTTCATTTCATTTAACCAAACGCCACATTTTGCGATAACTTCATTTGCACCGCAATTTTTTTGAATATACATAATTATTTTCCCGTCAGTAATTTGACACTTTTTTTTATTTATTTCGATTAATTCAGTAGTTTTCTGTCAATAATTTCTTCTACCCCGGTTATAAAATAGCCTCGACGTTCTTCACTGCAGACTTTGGCAATGCAACAAAACGAAAAATACCTTTTTTTCCCGGCCACAAATAGATTGTGCAACGCGCGATACGGTGCTTTATGACGTGTCGTGTCAAGCGCGCGTTGCAATGATTATACAGTCGGGGCTCGATATTCTTTTGCGCGAAATCTCGGGTGCCATTAATTCAGCGCCAGCCGACAGGTCACTCGAGTAGAACGGCCCGGGAACGAGCGAGCCGGCTAATAAGGAATCGCCACCTCCCCTTCCTGCTCCCCCTCCACCTCTCAGCCCCCCTTAACTCACGCCGGGGCCCAGGGAACCGACTTATTGCGACTTATTGCTCATATCAAATAATTATTATTGTTGTTTGCTTTCGCGGGTCGCCAGCAATTTATTTCGCGATTTATTGCCGATGGGCGATAAAAGACAGAGCGGAATATCGTTTCGCGTTTACATTAACGGAGAACGATGACAAGGGTTGGGGGTACAAGGGAGGGGAGGGGGTATTGGATTGGAATAGTATATTGTGCTACGAGTTTGAAAAAGGATAGATTTTGAACGAATGTGAGAGCAGAGAGATTCGATTGAAAATAGAATTTTATTCGACGTCAGGCATTAGCGAAAAATTTGAGATGAAATTTGATGTCAACTGTGACATAAGATTGAGAGTCAGATTTGACGTTAGTGATAGGCGATTTTATTCTAGGTAAAAGAGGAAAAATTTAACTTTAACTAGGAATTAGGTTGTTTTATGTGGTGCATGATGGTCTTTTTATGTTTCTTGATGAATGTTCAGTTTTCGTGTGAAACGTGGCTTAAGTTTTGAAGTTAGATATATTTGTGTATAAGGGATTTTTGTAAAGTTTATCTGATTGGTTCCACGTAATTTTGTTAAAGCAATCAGAACGTCGCATCTGCCGTAATGCGTCATTATAAATTTAAAGTACAATGGTTAATAATATTTTTCTTTTTGTAATTGTTCCATTTGAAATAATTATGAATATTAAAGCTTACTGTAATAAAAAGTACAAAAAGGACGAACTTTTATGAAGTGTCCAAAGATCAACTTCTTCTTTTATTTATTTATTTTATTTATTCTCTTACATATTTATTATTGTAAAAGTCATCAATGACTCCAATCAAGCCTCAAGAATTTTCTGAAATAACTTTCCATAAACCCAAAAAACATAGGCGCTCTTCCCAGGCGCCCGCATTCCACAATCCTTCGTGGAAGTTGCACCTTAAGACATCAAATATGACATTCCCGGCATCGAAAAAAGTTAATAACAACGCCTTTGAAACTCTAATAATCGTCATCATCGAAAAACGAGAAAAGCAGAAACGTGCGCGTGCGTGACGCGTAATAAGGTACTATTTCACGCACACACTTGTTCCTCGTGTCCCCGGGTACGTGCATACGTTAAGAATAATACAAGGAATACCTCCCCTGCGAAATTACGAGTACTTTGCGAGGGCGTATACGCGATTGCACGGTCGTCATCGTCGTTCGTCGTCGTTACTGACGAGGCACGCACGCGGCGTACGATTGGTTGCATGTGACCCGTGCATATACACGTCGCCCCCGAATATAATAGCGCATGCAACACATCGATTACCAACTTCGCGTACCCCCCTCCACCCCACCTCCCCCTCCCCCTACCCTGTGATTGTTATCAACGCTTCCGACCCGACATTTTCACAATTAAATGGTGGCCATCTTTTTATTGCTTAATTGTCGCTTTTCCGCGATAACCGCATGTACCGGTTATTACAAGCGCTGGGCACGCGATTTCATGAAAAAGGGGTTTTCAAGGCTGCGAAGTTCCACGGAGGAATTTTTTCGTGCGGTTTGTTGGGACTTTCAGTGAGCATTTTTTGTGTACTTGTATAATTAAAATGTGGATAAAAGAAAGAAATGTATAATAAAATGTTTACACAATTATAAAAAAGTATAAAAAGTCAATGATAAAAACAACTATTTTTGATCCTATTATTTTCTCACATTCCATGACAATAAGCAGATTAATGATTATTCATTATATACGTAACATCCACGTTGATCGTAGACTCATCCACGATATTGTAGGATTCGAATGTACGTTTAGGATCCATCGCGATATTATCAAAAAATATCGTACTATGGAAGTGGTAGACGGTGTCTAATATGCTTAGAGAGTCGATCATAATTGAATTATTCAGTATATACGTAACATCCACGTTAATCGTAGACCAATCCAAGATATTGTAAGATTCTAATGTCCGTTTAGGATCCATCGCGATACTATTAAAAAACATCGTACTATGGAAGTGATAGACAGTGTCAAATATGCTTAGAGAGTCGATCATAATTTGGATACTCCATTCCTGGTTCACTATGCAAATTATTCTTCTTCTTGAATTATTTCCGATTATTCATTTCGATGAATATCCTCATTAACTGAAATCGGAAGAAACATATTCGTCAATGTAAAAAGAAGAGTCATTTGAATAGGTTTAATAATTATCAAACACATTCAAAAATATTGCTTTTTATCTAGATCATTTTATAGAGGGTATATTTATTAACAATCGATATCAATTTCATTGAATTATCACACTGAGAGAAAAGAATGGATGTCACATCAATGGAAATGGTTAATTTTGGACAGATCTTAAAAAAATGATGCCACATCTATCAAAAGGGTGTAGCAAAATTGCAGCTTGTCATCACGACAATATGTACACTGAGAGAAAAAATGTTAACTATTAACATATGTATTTTGGATATGGCGAAATAGATATATATTTGCCCCAAACGTATGACATGATCAAAAGTGTTATACGTTTGGGGCAAATATATATCTATTTCGCCATATCCGAAAATACATATGTTAATAGTTAACATTTCTTCTCTCAGTGTATGTTTCTGGAGTCAAAGAAAACGGTATGTTGCCTTTTCAAATGTATGTGACATCCATTTTGAAAAGGATTGTCCAAAATAACCATTTTCATGGATGTGACATCCATTCATTTCTCTGCGTGCATTTACACAATTGAAGTTATGATTTTTTTAATAAAAAAGGGTCGAAATGTTTATTAAAAAAAATAATAAACAAAAAAACGGAATTTTTCAAAATTCTTTAAACTGTTTTTTTGTATGGTCCAATACTACGCAAATAACCAATTTATTCAACAATTCAGGTTTTCATCGAAAAAATTTGTCATAGTTGACATGGTTTATAAGAAAATAATAAAAGATGATGTATGAATAATGATATGTGATATGTGAATTATAAAAGATGATATGAAAATAATTCAATAACTTACGGCCACACGGAGAAAAATTTTTTGTAACTTTTATCGAAATGGCGGTAGAATTTACCAAACTTTTGGCGAAGTGGTGATAATTTCCAACATTAGTACTTTTTACCAAAATAAACGGAGATTCTTCTGTATCTTTGTTAGA
>JAPYZL010033240.1:0-19482 GCA_030522825.1 Platygaster orseoliae | reverse complement strand
GTATTCAGACACTGAAAGCGATATCTTTCTGAAGCATATTATCGCGGGAATATTGAATGGTTTTTTGTCCGGATTTTGGTGGCGCACCCTGTATAGTGTGTGTCTTTTGAAATAATTTACGGAAAAAATGCATAAGCAGTCCTTATGCGCTAACGTAAATATCTGATCTCTAAATCATTTTGGGATTCATTTGAAATTAATTTAAGGAATCATTTGGGAAAAAATCTCGCATTAAGGTTTTTGTTAACGCTTAAGGACTGCTTAATCACTTTTTCCGTAAATTGTTTCAAGAGACACACACGTATGTATGTATCATGACTTCGCGGACGGCCGAAGCCGTGTCTACTAGAGAGTAGTGGGGGTAGAGGAGAACGCTTGAATTCAGGTAAACGAGCGTGGAAGCGTTCAGGTTCAGGTAAATGGAAGTTCAGGTAAACGAGAGTTCAGCTACACGGAAGTGTATTTCAAATTACAAGTTTATGCTCTTATTTTATGATTTTTTTTTTAATTATAAAATAACTTCCTCTATGTACTCATTCAAGAAAATTTTCCTTATATAGAATTAAAAAAAAATTTACGTAACAATGGAACTTGTCAGATGTGTAACGTATTTCAGAAGGAATATTTCTTATTTGTGTTTTAACAAATACAAAATGATTCTAAGTTTCTAGAATCATTTTATGTCATTTTAAACTATCAATTCATAAATTTAAGGCTTGAATTCTTACCAGGTTAAATCACCACACAATAATAGATTTGGATTCAACATCATAAATCAATTGAAGGGTGTTCAAAAACTTAAAACATCAATCATATATCCTTACAACAAAAACTAATGTTAAATACTTTTTTTGAGTGACACATTTCAACTACAGTTTAAAGGAGAAAACTTTTTTGTTAGTCATAAATAGATGAAAATTAAAGCAATCCACAATATTTATCATTTGTACTTTTCGACATGTCTTTTAGAGGCAAATTTTTATTTTAAGTTTTTTTAGTCACTATTTGACGACTATTAATTTTTGATAGGGAGTTGTCCGTTGTTTGTCTAAATTTTTTAAAATCATCTACAAGTAATTGTTGTTGACGATTCAGCAAGAAAACCAAAATCAAAACAAAGAAATATATGAGTGAAACATTATTTATTCTTTTTTAAAAAATGAAAATTCATGTACTTTCTAAACCTATAGAGTGAACATTGAAGTTTCAGTCATCTTTGCAGCTATGTAAACTTGTAAATCTTCATTAAATTGAAAATTTTTTAAATCAACATTATTTATTATTTTGAGTCAATACTATCTGTAACTTGATAATGATTAATTCAAATTAACAAAGTTCATTCTAAGTTGACATTCGTCGATAGGTTGTAACGATGGTTAATCTTATTTAAAATGGACTTCAAAATTTAATTAACAATTTTCAAACGTAATGATATCCGTCAAAAATTCATTAAACGATTGTTAAATTGAATCGTCAATCTTTAATTTTACTTTTGATAAACGCTTAAAAATTATTGGAAGTATTATTATTCTGGAAAAATTCATAATATACGTGCTGAAAAAGGTGGAAAAATGGGCTTTACTGTTTTTACAATCTGTTTATGAATGATTGACAAAAGTTTTAGATACTGTACCAGTAAATACCGAAATCAGGTATAAAAATTCGATAGTATCTGATGCTTAGAACAAGACCATAGACGCATTTCGAAATTATACCCGGAAAAAAAGATTTGCTATACTAACAAAAAGATGTTCTGTGTTGGACACAACTTCACAGAACGAATTTTTTTTTGCTGGCATAGTTTATTTTTTTGTTACCTCAACAAATGCAATAAAATTTACGCATAATGACTGTACACTGGAAACAAAAAAAATAAGCTACTACTGGAAAAATATTTGTTTTGTCAAGTTATGTTGAAACAGCATGTCTTTTTGCTTAACAGCAAAGCCTTTTTTTCTGTATAGCGCAGGTTCCATGAATTAAAATTGTCTGTTTCCTTGGTGAAGGGAAAACGTAACTTTTTTTCATTGTTTTCGTAAAAATGTACTAAAAATCATGTAAAAAAATGATAAATAACTGGATGAGAACAATGAATCGAATGAATGCAAAATGAATACCAATCAACAATCTATATTTCCCTTTTGACGCCCGAAAAACTGTTTCCTGACCACGCGGACCTCTCTCTCGACTGTCACAGATCCCAGCGGCGCCGTAGGCGGTTGCAGCACCAACCCTCCCGGCAGTAGTGTGGATTCCTGGTGGAACCCGGGCACCTTTTGTCCTCCCCCGAGGAGCGAGGAGGCGCCGCCGAGCAGCAACGAGGGCCCGAGCTACCACCACTACCAGGCCCCTACATACCAGCGAGTCCCATTTCCCCAGGAGCAGCAGCACCACCCGGCCCACAGGGCACAGCAACCCGGCTACCCGGCGCCCCCTCACCACCACCCTCCGCCGGGCCTCGGGGTCGTCTGCAGCCCGGACACCGTGGGCTCGTCCTCCGGGCCTTACGTGAACTCGACCTCGGGCCCCGGCAACCTCGTCCTGTCGTCCCTCCTCAGCAGCGAGACCCTCCACCGTCGCAACAACGTCCTGTCCTCCCTACTCGCGTCGGGCCCGATTTCCCGCGCCGCCGCCGCCGCCGCCGCCAACAACAACAACAGCACTCCAAACAACAACAACACTAGTAATAACAATAATAACAACGCCCCCGCCTCGCCAGACTCGCTAAATGGCATCCTCTCGACCTTGAACGTCCGGGTGAAGAGCGAGGAGCCCGGGGCCAGTCCCAACAGCTCGGGCACGACGCTGCTCGGCAGCCTTCTAGGCCGGGCCGGGAGCGGGCCCAACGTGACTGTCAAGCTCGAGTACCCCGAGCCCGAGGACGGGGCCCGGGCGCACCGCAAGGACATGAAGTACGAGAGCCAAGGCCCCAACCCGAGCGGGGTCCACAACTTGTCGCCGGAGGAGCCGCCCCACAGCAGCCAGGGCGTCGTCGGCGGCTCCCCCGGGGAGGTCGTCGGGGTCGACAGCCTCTTGTTATCGTCATGGAACACTGCCAACTCGGACTTCCTCGAGGGCACCGACGTCAAGCAGAGCGGCCTGTCCGAGAACTGGGACTTGTACCTAGGATCAAATGTCGCTGGCGTCGGGCCCAATCCCCAGTCCCTCGCGGAGCTCAAACCCCTGCCACCGTTTACTAATTACACGGGCCACCTGAGCATCAACGGCATTTCGGGACACCATTACCACACGATCGCGTCCTCGGCGCCGAGGGGAACGATACAGCAGCAGGGCTCGTCGTCCCCGACGCCGTCCTCGAACCAGGAGTATTACGAGAGTCCTGTTGTGTCGTCCAGCACGCCTTGTCCGCAGGTTAGTTTGTCACTCTTTTTTTAGCGGTTAAAGGGTGGTTTAGGGATATTGGGCATCATTGACCTCTGTCGTAATTCTGGCTAGTGGAATACTTGGATATGCTCGAAGCAGAGCGCACATGATCTTCAAAAATTATTCTCAATTTATTCCCGCCAATTTGATATATTTTTACACATTTTTTTGCCGGGGGCGAAGGCAAAAAAATTTTTGGAAGAGGTTTACTGAAAAAATCTGACTCGATATTAGAAATCTGTGAAAGTATTGAAAAATTTCACACCATTTTATTTCTAGAGCATCGAATTTCTGAAAGCTTAATATGTAGAAATTTATAATATTCAAAAACACTTCGAGTTTTTTGTGTAATGGGGAAATATGAATTATGAAATGAAATTAAATGAAAAAGACTTAATTCCTACCTCAGAGACTTGAAAACCACAAAAATCGAGTTAATTTTTATATCGAATAAGAATATGAAAAATTTTCGAATCTGGTCTTTGAAAATTTATGTAACTTTGAAACTTCTACATTCATAGAATTGAAAAATCTTATTACCGAACTCAGATCGTCAAAGATTAAAAATTGTGAAACCTCGAAAGAAGTATATTTTTTTAAGTATTTCAGAAATTGTCGCAATTTTCGTATTTTAAATTATTCATAAAACTTTGTAATATTTTCGGTATGTTTATACATTTTTTGTATTTCTGTTATTCACTTTACGAAATTCTAGAATTTGATGTTAAAGTTTTGAAATATACAACAATTCTGAGTTCCAAGTATTTTTATGGATTTCTAATTCATTTATAGATTGTTATATGTATAGATTTTTAGATTCAGATGCTCTAGAATTCTAACTCCAATATATTTCCAGTAATATTTAAAATGTCTGGAAATATAACATCTGCTTAGGTTTAAAATATTCCATACATTTTTTATGTATTCGTTTTTTTTTAACTGTTTATAAGATTTTGTAAAGTTTTATAGTATTTTTATTAACTTCTAGTATTTCTATAGATTTTAATATACGTTTTTTTGGAATTCGATGGTCTAGAATTCCAAATTTCGTAGATCATACATATTTGTTCAGATTTTACAGACAACAGTTCTCTAAAGTATTTCACCTATTAGTACTACATTTAGTTGATTAATGATTCGAAATACTTTTTGTATTTTTATGAATTGTTAACTAACTTTATTGAATTCGATACTACAATGTTCAAAGTTATTTCTTTGATATTCATCATTTTTGGAAGTTCTAGTTTTTTTTTATTTGTCACATGGTAAAAACAATTTCCCAAAAGATTTAATTTGATGTTGAATATACTTTTTTTTGATATCACATGAAATAATAATCAATTTTTTTCTAATTTTTGGATGGCTTTAACTCCCAAAACCACTCTGTACCTACGCGCCTGCTTTTTGCACATTTTTTAATATATGCAGACAAATAGTGCTATCTTAATTTTCTTTTTGTTAAGTTGGACAAAATTTTTCCGGGGAGCTATAGAGTAATTTTTTAAAATTTATATTACATTGGAACATAGAATGATATAGAGAACTGATATTATGAAATTAGATAAAGATAATACAACAGATTAAAAAAAAATGTTGCTTAGTTTGTAAAATAAGTTGTAATGATCGCGAAGAAAACTATGTTTAACAAACATATTGAAAGGCGTATAAAGCAATATAAGGAAAGTAATCATGAATAACGTGTACTTTCAACAGTCATTACAGAACGTAAAAATGATAAAAATTTTGATTTTTAGTGGGATTATATAGAAATACACATTGACAAAAAAAGATTTCAAAACAGTATTATTTGCTGGATTGATTATTATGGATGTGATTTTGGGTTTTAAATCGGAGATATTCCGATAAATTCGAAAATTATGAATATGACTGTGAGTCTAGAAAATTAAAAAAATCTCAAATAATGGACCTATTTTAATAGAATTAAGAAAGTTTTGGAGTAGTTTCTTTATATTCAACATATAAAAAATGTAGAAAAATGAAAATAATTAAAAAAATACAAATATTTCCACGGAATTTGTAAAAATCTTTATAATGTGAAATATTATGTAGTCAAATTGTAGAATCCTTAACTTTTTTTGAATCCAATAACTCCTGTAATTCGAAGGGATTTTATATGAAATGAAACATTTCGGGGTCATTGATTGGAGAAGCATGCAAGTTTTTTACGTACCTTTTGTGCGGGGTCGATGGTGAAAGTGCGATAGCGCATAGATTGTATATATAATGTTAAAATTCTAGTGCATAAATAAGTGTCCCAGAAATTGAGCGAAAGTTCTCAGTGTAATGTATACGGCGTAGCTCACAGTCAAACTTATTTTTTTCTACGTTGTAATGGTTCTTGATTCTATTATTTTTGCTCGAGCGAACCTTTACTTTTTTTTATCTTCGGCAAATAAGAAAGTGAGTTTCCGTTTTCTGACTTCTATTGAATTATCCGTCACGCGATGATTTTAAAAGAATACGAAAAATTACTTTTTATGACACTGGTAGGTTAAAATTTAAGAAAAGTGATCAATCAAGAGTAAAACAAGAGAAATTATGTCAGCTGATTCTGTCTTTAAAAAATTATGATTATAAATGTTTGGTTAGGATAACGTAGAAAAAAAATTTAGGAAATCGATTTAGTCTTGTGATTATCAAGAAAAAACTAGAATTCACAAAAATATGAAACATTAAAAAAACTTTTAACTCTAGAGCATAGGATTCTGTGAATTTAGACAGATATTCATTAAATTACAATATAGTATTTTAAACTATTAACAAACTCTAAAGAAATACTCAAAGTAATAGGGTTCTATGAAAATTTGTTTTTTGAAAAATCTGAACAAATACGAACGACCTATAAAACTTGGATTTCTACACCACTGAATTCTGGAAAAAAGTTCATAAAAATATATTGAAGTTCTAGAGTTCAATAGGAATATAATATATATATGAAAATTACGAAAATTTTCAAAATATGCATGCTTTTCAAAATCCATGTGGATATAAAATTTCCAGACATTTCAAAAAATACTGGAAATCTTTTGAAATTAGAATTCTGGAGCATCAAATTCTCCAAATCTATGTAGCACTTGTAACAAATAAATTCGAAATCTATAAATTTACTACAAACTCAAAATCCTTGTAAATTATAATTCTTTAGCATCGAATTTTAGAAATCTTTAGAGTGAATCATGGAACTCCAAGAAATCTATAAAAATACTAAAAAATACATAAAAATCGTGTAAGTAGTATAAAATTTGATAATTTAGGAAATTCCTAAAATATTTATATAAAAAATTATTTCATCTGAGATTTCAATACTCTTCATGTTCGTTGATCTGATTTTGGTAAAAAAATTTTGCAATTTTACGAATTACGTAATTCCAAAATTGTATAATTTTTGAAGTCCAGAGTTGAACATTGACACATACGTATTCGATATAATGCAACTGCACGAAAAAAAAGGATTTGCTGGATCAGCAAAAAGATTTACTGTTTCAACATAACTTGACCTAACAAATTTTGTTTTACAACAGTAGCTTACTTTTTGTTGCCTCAACAAATCTTGTTTTCTTTCAGGGCACAATTACAATACAATTGATTTTTATTCATAATGATTGTGCACTGGTAGCAAAAAAGATTTGTTAAGGCAACATGAAAATAAGCTACTGGTGCAAGAAAAAATTTGTCATCTCAAGTTATGTTGAAACAGCAAGTTTTTGGATTTGCGTGGATTTTTGTGATTTCCAAGTCACTGAGATCATAATGTTGTCTCTTCTGAAACTTTTCGTTTTTTTTTACATTTCCTCATTATGTATACATTTTGAAGTGCTTTCTGACATTATGAATTTTTATAAATCTTCTGTAAATTCGATGCTCTCAAAATCAAAGTGTTCTACATTTTTACAGATTTTCCATACCGAGACAGATTTTTTCAGAAAATCTCTCTTGAACATTTTTCCCTGCATATGACCCTGATATTATGTTATATTTATAATAATTGAATAAATAAATTTTAATAATTATGAATCTGATATGTTTATTATATAATATAATATAATTATCAATAATATATTCATAATACTAGCAAAGAAAAAGAGTGCAAAATTCCATAATCGAAAAATTAATTATAATTTCCCACCCTCGCACTGGACCTAAGTACCACCCAAAAATTTCCATCCCCAGGTAACCCCAAAGCAGCAACAGCACCAACCGCAAGTGGAATACGACATCGACGACATCGCCGAGATCATCGGCTCCGCGATCGCGGACACGACGGTCTCGACAGGTCCCGCGGACAACGGTCCCTCCCCGATCGAGAACGAGCAGGACACCTCCCGCGACTGGATCGACATCGCCGACTGGATCGATGACACCTGCTCGCCCAAGAACCAGGATCAGGGCAGCAGCCCCGGGCCCTACTCCCAGATGTACAACCCCTCCAATTCCCAGCAACAGCAGCAACAGCAGCAACAGCAACACGGTTCCACCCTCCAGAATCTCCTAACCCACGGCTACGGCTCCCTGCTCCAAGCGAGGCTCCAGGGCGGCGGCAACCCTGGACTCCAAAACTCGTCCTGCGGCGAGACGCCGTCCTCCACGAGCCCCTATCCCCCCGTCAGTCCCCCAGGTCGCGTGTCCACCTCCTGCAGCCCCGACCACCTTCTGCACTCGTCCTTCGTGCCCCCCTCTCACCACCCCCGGAAGAGGTCGAGGCTGAACAATAATCCGGGCTCCCAAAACTCCAGCAGTAAAAAGAACCCGTCGAGCCTGGCGTACGGTACCGAGGCCGGGCTCATCGCCGGCAAGGAGAAACCGGTCCATCGATGTTCCATTTGCAACCGCGGCTTCTTGAACAAAAGTAACATCAAGGTACACCTCAGGACCCACACCGGGGAAAAGCCTTTCAGGTGTGAGGTCTGCGGCAAGGCCTTCCGCCAAAAAGCTCATCTCATCAAGCATCAGCAGATTCACAAAAGAATCGGACGAGACTGAAGTCCGGAAATTACAACGGCGATGGCGTGTACATACAGTGCAGTCTTTCTGTGGTATAAATTATCTTAAGTGCTTTATGGATTTTTTTTCTATTTTGTTAATTATTTATTTCCGCGGAGCTTTTGTAAGATAGTTCGGATTCTTTTTGAGAGTAAGGATGTAGAGTTATTTAAAGAGTGCAAGTTTTATCGATTTTGGCAGCAAGAATTTTTTTGAATGTTGATTGGTGGGTTCCTGGTCATTTTTCGAGAAAGAATTTTTTTTTTAATCCAAGATCAACAAAAAAAATCATCAATTAATAATAGTTTAGTTTTAAAGAAAGGCATCCAAAAAATTGTTTTCTTTGAGTTAAAGAAAAGGGAAATTTTTAGAAACAAATTTTCCTGAATTTTATGTGCGCAGAAAAATTGTTCTCAAAAAAAGGTTTTCGGAAAAATGACCAGGAACATGACTGTTGTTGTAAATGGTGTGTGAGGATAGAGAGCTAGCGTTGTAAAGATGTAATTAAGGTCGTCGTTGTTGATCCATTCCCGCGTGGTCTGAGAAGAAGGCTTTCTGAACTGGCTATTGTTTTCTTCTTTATCTCTTTTCTTTTCGTGACCAGTGCGCGTCATATCGGGCAGTTGTAGTTTGTGTAAAGATAAATATAATTTATTCATGTTCGATTAAATGATTGTTACAGTAAATTTTGTAATTTTGGTTTTCTCTTAGCCTCTCCAAGAAAACTTCCAGCACGTGGACTCGGAAATTTTGAGGTAAGTGCTAAAAAGTGAAAGACAGAGAAAATTTTCCAGTAGAGTTTTTTAAAAAATTATACTCTCATTATTTTAAACAGTCGAATTTCACTATTTTGGAAATCACTTTTCAACTAACTACAATGAGTCGATTTTTTTGACTGACTGACAATGAGTCACTGCAGCTCTGACTAGTAAAATAGTCAATTTCATTAAGAGGCATGACTAATAACAATATTAAAATCATGTTATTCATAATCTTTACATTTCAACTGATTACATTTAGTCAATTCTGGAATAAGAAATTAGTTGAAAATGGACTAAAACGAATAATTATTTCATTTTTGAATGCACACTTATAGCTGTTTGCAATTAATGACATTTTGCAAAGTTATTTGAACTGTTCGTTACCTGTATGACTATTCTATTCTCTTGGTCATAATTTTTTACTATTAAATTCTATATAAATCCCAAATGGGAAACTGAAATATATACATAATTCATTTTGATTAATTTAAATTTGTGGAATTTGATATTTTTTAATATTATAGTCATAAATGACTATTTACTGGAGCCTTCTTTTCACTAAGCAAATTAGTCAAATATGTCTATGAAATAGTAGAAATTAACTATTTGAGATTCAGAGATAATACTTCCGTTGAAATTTTATAGTAATTCTTCGACGATTTTGTTACAGGAGTACGATTTTTTGAATTTCAGGATTTTTCAGACATTAAAATTTTAAAGTCCAGAATCGCACACTTTTCATATACGTATTCAACATAATGGAGTTCGATTAATGTAATTTGTAAGTCACTGAGGTTGAGATTTTTTTTATAATGGTTTCGTATTTTTCATATTTCTTCAGTATTTGTACAACTTTTATAAAAATTTTGTTGTATTTTCTGGTAGTTTCAAAATTTTTTAGAAATTCATACTATATTAGAAACTTGTTACAATTGCGATTATTGCATTGGATTTTTCAGAAGACAGATTCATTAATATGAATTAGCAGTAATTTTTTTCAGTATTTATACAATTTAAAAAACTCTATCGTATTTTTATAGTTTTCTACATAGATTTATTGAATTATATGTTCTTGGAATAATCGTTTTATAAATTTCTGAAAAAATTCAATTAACATAGCTTATAAGACTTCACATTAAATATATTCTCTAAATTTCGGTAAGTACATTTTAAATAATTTTTTCTGATTTTATTATTCATCATTCTTTAATGCATTTTTCTAAAACTTGCATTTCTATAATTTATTTTTTTGAATCGTCTAGAGATTACCGTTATTTTTTTTTCACTTTGCCAACGAAAAAATCACCTGCTGCATATTTTTTTACCTGCTTTTTTGTCATCATTCTTTCAATTTTTATGGCTTTGGAGATGACGAAAATTTGATCGAAGGGAGAAAAGTTTCCTACAGTGATCCATGGAAGAGAGCGTAATAGCGTAACGGTATTATATTCATGGCCTCAAAGACATGCTTGCGCCAGGCATTTGAAGACCTTGAAAAATATTTTCGGGAACCTAATTCTTTTATAATCTCAAAAATTAGAAAGGTACGAACGCAACGGTGAAAAGAAAAATATATATTGCATGAGCAAATATTTGATACGTGACTTCCATAAATATATGTCATCTCGGAATTTATGAGTGCGTTTTTTCGAAGGCTGGAAAGTTTGCTGACAATTTTTAACTATTTTTTTGTATGCATGAAGTTTCCAGTAACCAAAATATTTTAAGATGCTTTCAAATTCAATCTTCCAATCGTAAAAACTCGACGAATCAAGAAATCATGAACATTCGACATAACACGAATAACCCACAATCGAATGCTCATTAAAACTCGCCGGAAACTCAAGAAAATAATAAGGAATGCAGAGGAGGTGAAAGCATGTAATTACAATAGAGCGCGAATTTTATATAATTACTCGTAATAAAAACCTTATCGCGTACGCGGGCGCCGTGGAGTGAAAAAAACTCGACGTAAATAAAAGAAAAGAAAAACAAGTGTTCGTATAATCATTAAGTACGTAAAATCGAGCCGTCGCTTTTCACCTAAAAATGCCATTCAACGACGAAATACAGGTTTTCGCGTCAGCGAGGAAAAACGTCAGGGTGAAAGTGAAGGGTGAGGTGGATCACCGCGGATCCGCGTGATTTGCGTATCGATGAGTTCCGTTTCAGACCCAACAAAGCGCACAAAAAATTTTTGCAGAGAAGTTGCAACTTTTGCAATAATTCCAAGGCTTGTGATGAAGTATACTAGTTTTTATACCTCCTTCCCCCTGGAGAACAAGAAATATTATTTAAATTTTTCGCAACTCGTCAATTAGTAGAATTTAAAAAACACATTATGAACACACATACTTTCATAGACGCAATCAATAAGTGTGCAAATTTTTTCTGAAAGCTAGAAGAATTTATTAAACTACAAAGTTTTCCTGGAAATACACGTATTTTGGTTTGGTTCACTGGTGATGAATACGTTAATTTTTTTAAATTTGAAAATGTGTAAAGTCTTCCTGCATGAGAAAATTCTTTAAATTTCTTTTGATCCTGGAAAATTATATTTTTAATTTTCACTGAAAACAATTGTCTTTGACAGCACACTTCCAAAATTGAAAAATTGATACTTCATAAATTGTGTAAAAAAAAATTCATTTAAGTACCAGCAAATTAGAAAATACGAAATAATCGTTCAATATTCTATAAATATTTTTAAATACGAAGAATACTGCCAATAGTTTTATTTCTAAATACTTAAAAACTAACACAAGGAAATTCTGAAAATTTTACAAACACTTTTAATATACGAAAAATACAAAATCTACTAGAATTTTTCGAACATGCTGTTTTCTGATGAATCTATTTAACTACCGAAAATCTGTAGAACAATGAAGAAAAGAACATTTGATTTTTGAATTCCTTTTAACAATACATAAAAAACGAGAAATCTGAAAAAATAATGGAAATCTACGATAGCACTCGTAAATCTTAGAAATTACATAGTTATTAAAAAGCGAAAAATACTAATAATACTTTTATCTTTCTAATACTAAAAACCTTTGTACATAGTTTTTTCAACAATGTACAAAAGTACAAAAAATCTATAAATTTCGGAATCCTAGAACATCACAGTTTAGTAACTAGTAAAGAAATCAATAAAAATACTAGAAAATCATTCAAATTGCACAAAACTCAAAAACGTACTATAATATTTCGAGGTCCAGAAAATTATGAATATCTTGCTTCCTGTACAATTTATCAAAATACCACCAATATTTATAATACATTGGATATTTTTGGATCTTTTAATCTTAAAAATCTCTAGCTATCTATCTAAATAATAATATATCCATAAAAATACTTTAAAACCCTACGATTCCTATAAAAATGTAACAAAAAAACCTTTAAGAAATTGTAGATCTATGAAGATCTTACAACAAAATGATTAGAATTGTCTATATTACAAAAAAAACTCATACTTCAATTTTTTAACTTCTGAATACCAGAACGATAAATTTAAAATATTTTTGTCTTCGAAATCATGAACTTTTAAGTTACTTATAAGAATTAATGTATTTGACATCAAACTTACAGTAAAATTTTCACTATCTTCAAAATAATACAAAACATGATGAAAATGAAAAAAAGAATGATCATGCTTGCTAATCTTCTGAAATTTAACTTTGCGAATGAGAATAGTCTAAAATTTCTTTCCCTAAAATCAAAAAAAGGAAAGGTGGGAGAGGGGAAGGGTTGATCGTAGATTCGCGATTTCGTGGCCGAAAAATCTTGATTGCGCAACGCGTGCATCGCGGGGCTCACTCGTGGACTGGGTCCAAAAAAAATTTGGGTCACTGGCCTTAGTGCCTCGCCACAAAACCCGAGGAGTTTACGATTCCGACTTCTCAGTTATTGAACCTCGGGGGCCTTCATTCCGCGTGAAGCCCACTCAAAAGAAGAAAAAAATTCGTGTTGGGCTTCGCTGGTTTTTTTGTCGGTGCATTAGACATTTGGGTTGATAAGTGTCCGATTAAAATAAAAAAAGAAAAATTTTATGATGATTGAATCTTGTAAAAGCTATGAAAATTATTAAAATTTATGCACTAGAATTTTATTTTTCTGAGTCGAAAAGTCCTTCTCCACTTTTCGCAGAACTCAAAATCAAAAAAGATATTTGAGTTAAAAGTTTTAATTAAATAAATGCGTTAGTTTTCAACCTCGAATAACTTTTTTGATTTTAAGTTTTGTAGACAGTAGGAAAGAACTTTTCGACTCGAAATTCGAATAGATATATAAGATTTCTTTTTGGTTAGAGGATTTTGATTCACCCTGTAGAAAAGCGTAAAAAATACCAGATCATTTATTTAACTATCTGAATACTGAAAAAATACAAGAAAAAAATTAGCGAAAATCTGTAGGAAGGATACAGTATTTGCAAAATTTATTTAAAATAAATAAAATTTAAAAATGAAACCTCAAATACTACAGCACCAAATTCCAGAAATTTATAAAAAAACAAGAAAACAATCAAAACTGTGTGTACATTAGTTTCTCAAAAATTTATAAAATTTCAAATCCTAGAACATATAATTCTACAAATCTATGACGAGAGCTATGAAAATTCCGAAAAATTTGTCACTTGTATGAGTTCATGAAAAAATACAGAAAAAGAGTTGTGTAAATCTTCAGACACTGTTTCCTGAAAAATCAATGAAGCTATATAGAAATCTATATTAATTAAGAAATACTTAAAATTTGACAATTAATATAAAAATAATCTATATACCTTATGATATTCAAGATGGTGAAAATCAAATTATATTGTAATAAATACGTATAATATGTAAAATGCTTGATTCTGGACTCTAAAAGTTGTATAACTTTGGAATCCCAGAATTCGAAAAACTAAAAAATTGCACTTTTGTGAACAGATCGTCAAAGATAAAGTATAATAAAATCCCGAGGAAGTATATATTTTAAATTTTTTCGAAAAACCTCTCCCGAAAATTTGTTCTGCCAACGTCTCTGTGAGTATGTATTTTAAGTTCAAAGTTCAAAGAGAAGACTTCAAACTGAAGATCGTGTTTTACACTGGTTATTACATAAAAATAATGATAACTTATCAGAATATAAAATAGTCGTGAATTGGAGTAAAGTGAGCGTTGATGCAAAAAGTAAAAAAAAAAATTCTGGAAAAATTCTCATAAATCAGAATATTGATTGGACATGAATTAATTTTTTTTTATTTTTCATAACAAATCGATAGACATCCTTCTGCATAAAAGAAAAAAACGCATCGGCAACAAAAGAACTGAAGCCACGACACGGCGCGAATGGCAATTAATTCGCTCCGTTTCCTCGACTGAACATCGTTTAACGGCGTCGCCTAAGTGAAATAGAAAGATCCACCTGGAAATTCAGCGACCTATCATAATCGTCGGACTATGAAGGCCGCGTTTCCAGTCACCAAAACCCAAAAAGCCTGACCCGAAATCCCGTGGCCCGGATAAATCGCCAAAAACAGGCTCAAATCGCGATGCCGCCGATATATATACGATGATAAATTTGTTCATCAATAAATCGAGGAAAAACGCGCGTACACAATGTAGACGCTGCGGGGTTTGAAAAATGGTGGTTTTTCGTGCGGTGAAAAACAAAATTCTCGGTGACTCGGCGCGAATCGCTCCTCGATCCCACTCTTTGACGGAAGTGGGCCAGTAGACCACGCGAAGTGGTACCTGGTACCAACTCGGTACCCCCCGGGCCCCGGTACCCCCCTTTCGGGCCCACGGTGAAAGACTTTCTTTACGAGCTCTGCTGCAGCAGTGCGGCCGTTGCGAGCGCACAACCTACGACTCGAACAAGGAGTTTACATTCCATCGCGAGATCTTACGCCAACGGATCCGGGGTTGAGATCGTCCTCAACGGGGCCGAGGGATTTTATTCCCACACTGAGAAAAAAATCTAGTACTTTCTAACATATATATGTGTATTGTAAAAAGTCCCTTGTAAAGTAGAAACTTCTAAGTTTTTAGAAAACTTATAGAAATTTTCGCAGACTTATAAACTGTCCTTATAAAAACTTTACAAGTTTTCCGAGTTCTATAATTTAGACTTATAAGTTATTTTGGTTTTTCAGGCCAGCCTTATAAATTTGTTCAGAAACTTATAAAATTCTTGTAAATCAGTGTGGAATAGACGAATTTTTATAAAGTCTCCTTCAAACTTATATAGATCGTTTAATTTATATAAGTATAAGTTCATGCTATGTTCTCAAAGTTCATCATAGACCTATAGTTTTTAATATAAAGAAAATTATTACTTAGATTTTTTTATGGATTTTGATTTGTGTGTTTACAGGTAAACGCTAGCAACAACTGTAAAGTGAACTTGATTATAGCTTATGTTTCAATATTGAAGAAAAAATCTACTGAAAAAATATTCTTTTTGACTAATTTTTCGAAAACATAAAGTTTATAATGTCTTATAAGTGTAATTTATAAAATTTCAAAAACTTATCTATTTTTTATACGGGCGACTTATTATTTCAAACTTATTATTTTTTTTTTATACGACGACTTATAAGTTTCAACTTTACTAGGGGTACTAGAATATTGTAAGTTTCACAATATTTTTTTTTTAATTTTGTCATTTTTAATTTAACTATTGCAATATTCTAAAGTAAAGATTGCTTACAGATTATAATATGTATGCCAGTTTTTACTAAATAATTTTGGAAAATTTGGAATCCACAGAGTGCAATTTGTTCTATATCAATTATGATTTTTTACTATAGTAGTAAAGAAAAAATAATAATGTTCCGAATTTTTATAAATTTTGGAAAACTCAGTGATGCTAAGAATTATGTTTGTCAAACATAATATGAATAATTAATAAAATTTGTCAAGTTTCAAAAAGTGGTTGTGAATTTCGTAGGGTGTGTTCATAATCATATTTCTTCGGAATATGTATACATTTTTTTTTTTTTTTTCAATGAAAATCTGCAAAATTTGTATAATATAGAAAAACCACAGAAAACCCTTATGAGTACGACACATTTTTTCGAAATTCAGAAATTTTTGGGTGGTTTGTGTTACGTTTGGAATTTCGGAAACTTCGGAAAATGGAATAACATGAAGAATTCGAATCATTTATGTGGTTTGGAAAAGTTACTATAGTATATATAAATTTCGCAAATTGAGTTTGAAATCTAATTTTTTCGTAAAATCAGTAATGATGTTCATTATTATTTTTTTTCCATTTTTTGATAAAAATCTAAAACATTGAATAGTATCGAAAAATCACGAATCAATATAATGAACTTAATACATTTTTGTTTAATTTAAAAATCTTCGAATATTTTACGTTACATTTAAACATTGAAAAATTTGTAGTAACTTGAAAAATACTGAAAGTTTTCAAAATTATCAATCATTCTAAAAGAAGATTCGGAAAATTCATAGATTTTCAAAAAATTATGATAAATTTTGTAGATTGTGTTTATTATCATATTTTTTCGAAATATGCACGCTTATGTTGTTTTTTTCATTTTTATTTAAACATTCGAGAGACTAGAAATGTATCATATGGTAAAACACAATAATCGAAGTATGAATCAGGGATTGTATATAAATATATTGCCAGAATAGTATTATGCCCATTTTCCCATCAGGCCAATTTTAAAGAAGTATACCAACATTGTATAAAATTCTTGAAAAATATTCAAAAATATTGGCCAAGAATATCCTTGGAACGTTTCATTAAACTTTGACCTTATAGGAACCACATGGACATGAGTTGTATGTTTTTGAAACATTAGATAGGTATTGAGAATATTCCTGGTAGATTTACAGATTATTGTGAGTCACAATAGAATCAATAATTGTGAAAAATCTAAATTATTGAGTGCTTTTTATAGAATTCAGAAACTTTGGAATATTTTGTATTTTTTTTAAAGTTTTTTAATTTCGGAAAATTGAAAAGAATTTGTTTAAACTTCAAGAATGTGTAAGATCACAGATTGTAAATTTTGTGTGCTATTCTGTTTCTTTAAAATATTAATAAATATATATATTTTTTATTTTTCCATGAAAATTTGCAAAACTTAGAAGACATTAAAAAATCACGAAAAATGTTCATGAGTTCGACAAATTTCTTCTAAAATTTGCAAAATTTCAAATGATTTTCCTTTTGATCGAATTTGATAAATTTTCAAAAATTATCATAAATATACAAAGTACTATTAATTTTGAAGATTGGTAGTATAACTCTCATTAATTTAAGAAGTTTGTAGAATAGTTTTGGTTACTAAAATTTATTCGAACTTGTTTCCATGAACCAACAATTTTTTATAACGACGCTTGCCTTTGGTTTGCAGTGTTTATTTTGAAAATTTTTTCTATGTTAGTACTCGAAAAATAACTTTTTTTTTATTGTGTTAGAGGAGCATATAAATTTTTTTCGCAGAAAAAAAGGTTTATCGATTACTCAATCTCTTGCCATTACGCTCATTTATGCGAAAATTTCCGGATTCTTTGCTCCTCCTTCAGCGTAGTAAATCGTTGCCCCGAAAACGCAACAAAGTAATCGCATAACAAATCTTTTTTGCGACTGAAAAAAGCGAGATGGGAACGTTACCACGACACGTTTATTGACTGTATCACTGGCAAAGCATTGAAATTTGCTAATTAGGTCCTTTTTAGTCATGCAGGATGTTCGGGATGTCTAAATAGGAGTTAGAAATTGTGAGTGAAGGTATTCTTAAAATCTGAATTATGAAATAAATCATAAGATAAATAATAGACTTATAATTTATAAAATACAAAATCATGTAATTATGAAAAATATTGTGAAAAATCTTATCATGGCAAATGTTGCTTATAAAACTTTTTACGACCCTTTTTCTATGAATTTTAAATTAAAGAAAATTTTCATTCATAACTCTGTAATCTGAATTATTCTAGTTCTTGGAATTTTGAAAAAGACAAAATTCAAAAATTTCAAATACTTTATTTGATATTCTAAAGTTGGAAATCCTAGAATAGAAATTCGAAGAAACATTAATAATTCTGAAATGTAGAATTTTAGGACTTCAAATATCAAAGTATAGAAGTTTATGATTCTATACAGTTAATTTTCATTCCATGATAATCGGCCCAAACATTCTCAAATCAAGTTGTCAACTTAAGTTTTTTGGTTGTAGAAAGTCTTGTAAAAAATGCGAGATTGAAAAAGGTAAAAGGTGCGAATGAATGGGCATTGTACCTTCGAGCGCGTCGATTGAATGTTTTTACTTTTTTTCGGAACATGAAACGAGATTGAGGAAATAACAAGGTCGAGCTTAAAGAACGAGGCGCCTCATTATGCGGATGAGGGAATTGGTGTGCTCTTAAAATGCTGTAATCTGTTTAACCTTTTACCTTTTGGTGGAAAGTACGTTTTTTCATTACATCGTTGGTCATTAGTTTATAGTTCATTGAGAATGGAGAACGCGTTTTTGTATGTGGTCACCTGAAGAAGCTTTCTAGATCCATTTAATTTCAACTTGACATTTTGAATAAGAATATATCAAGTTCTGATATCAGTTATTTTTTCGGAACACGGTATTTTTTATTGTTTGAGGCAAAAAGGTCTTGAATTTTATTAATTACAAAACTTTTGAAACACAAAAAGCAGTTCATAGTGAAGAGGATTCATCAATCTTCTGTAACATTCTAGATTTTTATCAAAATTTTGAAAACTATGGACTATATAATTTTGAAATATAAATTTGTAAACATATTATCAAATTCAACAGATTTTCAATGTGTTTTTTTTTACTTTTAGAAATATGAAAATGACAAATTCACATCTTACTTTAATCTTAATTTGATAAAAATTTGACAAACTCATCAGAATTTTGAACATTTTTTATATTGTTCAATTTTTCAAAATTTTTATGGAGAAATTGCATATTATCGTGATGCATGTTCAAAGAAATTCGATTTCGAACACCGTCTACAAAATTCATGGACATTTCATAAAATGCTAAGAAATTCTCAAACTTATTTGAATATTATTACCAATGTAAGAATTATTAACGCTTATGAGTTTTTGAACATTAAAAAAAATTTTTTTAATTTATAACAATTTTTCGTGATTTAGTAATGTCTTCCAAGTTATTTAAATTTTCATGTAGAAACGAAAAAAACATATTAATGAATATTTCCAAGATATATATATACAGGGTGTCCCAAAGTTCGCGATAAAAAAAAAATCCTGAATTCCTTTTTCAATTTAGAGTCGAAAAGTCCTTTACCACTTTTTGCAAAACTCAAAAACAAAGAAGTTATTCAAGTTTGAA
>JAPYZL010033236.1:0-27248 GCA_030522825.1 Platygaster orseoliae | reverse complement strand
GGTTCGTGGTTTTTATCCCCACTTCTCGAAAAAGTGCATTTATTGTTTAAATTTCAAACTTGAATAACTTTTTTGATTTTGAGTTTTGTAAAAAGTGGCAGAGGAAAAATCGTCTTAGAACTTGATAAGGAATATTGGATTTCTTTTTGGCACGGGGATTTTGGTACACTCTGTATATTAACAGATAATTAATGTAATTTATTTAAATTATCATACATTTCTGATGATTTTCACATTTACAAAAATATTTTTCAATGAAATTACACAATTTTTCTGAACTTCGTATTTAAATTGACTGATCGGAAACGCTAATCATACAGCCACAAAAATTTTTTAAATTTTCGTTGCCAATCCCCGTAATTTAGATTGGAAACGTTTCTTGTTTGTTTTTTTACAAATTTGAAGGATTTATATCAAAACCTCATTTGCTTTATTATTATTTTTTCTGAGTAATAAAACTCGCAGGAAAAAGAATTTAAGTACTACAAATAAAAAACTTAAGAAAAAATCTTACTCTAAACAATGAGCGAAAATCAACTTATTTTTTGGCGTACTCAAAAAAAAAATATCTCTCAAAAATAATTGAGACTTCATTAACGAAGAACCTAATTTGCATTAAGCCTGATTTGCAATGGTGAAGATTTACTCAAAAAAGAGTGAAAACATTTTCATTAAAGTACCTATTATTTTTTGAGGACATGATTTACAGGATTTCCAATTTCTTCAAAGTGAAAATGAACCAAAAAAATGCAAATCCTGCACGGAGAAAAATGGTTTGGTTACAGCAACCATCGATTTAGTAAAATATGGACCAACCAAAGTTTTGGGTACTACAACCAAAACTTTGGTTATAGCAACTAATGTTCAATTTTCATGACTGCAATTATTTGGTTATCATACCTAAAGTTTTGGTTGTACTACCCAAAACTTTGGTGGGCTCATATTTTACTAAATGAATGGTTGCTGTAACCAAAAATTTCACTCCGTGTGCAAAAGAAGTAAGATTTTCAAACAATGAAAGTAAAATCTATTAACTTTCGCAAGTTATTAAAAATATCGCTCAAAAATGATTCAGATTCCACCCACTCTAAGTGATACTCCCACTTAAGCTTAATTCACAAGATTTACACTATCCGTTAAGTGTGAATTTACTCAAAAAAATTCATAGACTTAGCACTTCACATAGAACGTCATATACGACTTGCAGCCAACTTCTCGAGTGATGTCGATGTGCGTGTTGTGAAATGAAGCTGAAAAATTCGCTTTCTGCCTGACGATGATGATGACCAGACCCCCTTCCTCGGCCCTTTTCTCTGTCGGTTTCTCCCGAAACTCGATTGAGACCTTGTTAGTGAAACACGAAACTTTGGCTTATCCGGCCCGATCGTAACTTAAGAGTAAGGCCTTGGCGCGAAGAGCGAGATAACGAAAAAACCCTTTGAAATTTAGAATTGAGGAGGCGTTTTTATGAAGCAAAGTTGCGCGGGTTTTACACTCAGCGCCGCCTGGGCGAAGAGTCGAATTCCTCAATGGGGGCCCTGAGAGTCACGTAGCGTGGCAAATTAGAAAATCGCTGACGAGTTCGGTAGACAGCGAAGATAGTTGAACCGAGTTTCCGTTGAAGTTTTTTTTTATTTGTTTTTTTTTTTTCATGCAGTTTCACTTTTGCATGGTGCATATACTTAAGATATAAAGCAGGGGGAGGCAGAAAATGGAGGGGTGGTGGGCAGCACTATCCATCAGGGAAATTGCGAATAGGTAAAATAATCGAAAGTACTCACACGAAAAAACATCGATTTGCAAATGAATCTTCAGTAAAGGATTTGAGAAAGTTGAATTGTTCTATTATTTTCAACAATTCAGTTACATACTACTTGAATTCTGGTATATCAACGAAAAATTTCGCCAGACTCTTGAATTGTACAAAATTCAACAATGATAAGTAAATCAAGTATGCACAAAATTGAATCGAAATTTCAAGAAGTTCTTAGTTCTTTTTTTTAAATCCCAAACTACCATTTTCGCGGTTTTCCCCTAAAATTTCTGTCGTAAAAAACATTGCTCCGCAACGGAATTCGAACCCAGAACCACTTCCTTTCACGTCGAGTGCTCTACCAACTAACCCACTCGCTACGTTTTCCACACAAAAATCGAAATCAGTGACTAACTTAACTTGTAGCTAATCAATTCTAGATCTACTTTTACATGGTTTTGACTTGTTTCACTATTGTTTCACATTTCTATACGTTTTGACAGATTTTTGTTGTTAGTGTTTACAGTTGAGTTACTATTATGATTATGATCCTGCCTGATATTTGACTTCTTATGGCGGGAATCTCTCGCAATTCTATTGGCTACGTCAAAATCAAATTCAAACATTTGCCACAAATTTAATACGCTCGTTGACGAGCCCTGAATAAGTTTTCCAACTTCAAGTCAATTTTCCACCCATAAAACGCTACATTTCCGAATCCGGTCTTTTGTAATCAGGGTCAGGGGGGTCCGTCTCCTCGTTCTTTGTCGCGTTTTTAAACCATCCATGTGAACTAATAGAAAGGCTCCCTCCAAATTTATGCCCTTGTTCTCGCTGCTTCTTTCTAGGAACTTCTCTTTACGAGACACATCTGCTCCGATTACGGGCCGGGTCCCGGTGGTCTCGCTCGCTCTCATTCACGGTCCGAATTTGATGTCATCGCCGGGTATTAAGAGGATCGCTCGGCGAAATTTTTCATTCATATTTATAAGCGCAATTATCGTGGCGCGCGCAAAAAAAAAGGAAACAACCGAAAAACAAAAACCCAAAACCTGCGGAATGTCGGCTCTCATCTTCCTCTCGTTTGCGGCGGATTTCGTTTTCTGCCGCGATCAATTTGGGAAATCATTGTACACTCAAAGCGCGGATCAAGCCGAGAAATCTTGATGCGCCCGAGTCGTTATTGCGGTTATTATTTACACTCGCCAAACGTTTCGAGTAAATTTCGATTATGTAAAAAAAAAGATTTCGCGAGCGTCGCCTCTTGCCCTGCATGGGAATAATGCCTTTCCACGAAAGGAATGTATATTTTACGAGCTAGTGATAAAATGTTATGTAAGGTGTTTATTGTGCGATGAGCGAATAGAGCATCACTGTAATTGAGTCGTTTTCCCGCAAATAACTATTCAGTTGGTTTTTGTTATTTTCCACGTTTTGGGTAATGGGGGGAGGGGTGCAGTATCCTTATTTTTCATTTCGAGTTGTTTTGTTAAAGATGTAACTGAGAATTTTGAGTTTATTGCGATGTGACAAATATTAAAATTGAAAAGTGTCAACTGAGGCTGAAAATTACTGTTTTAAAAAAATTTATAAAGAAATTCAGAACTCATTTCAATAAACGCGATAAATGCATGTTAACACGTTCAAATTTTGTGTGAAACTAAGAAGTAATTTTTGAAATTTTTCTAAGTAAATCCTTGAATTAATGCAATCCTGGATGATACTATGGGACGTACGTCAAAAGGTAAAAAAAAACAATATTTTATTGAATAGAGTGAATAATACGAAGGATGTGAAATAAATCAAAGAAAAACATCAAGTTCTAGAAATCTATGTATCAATTTATGAGAAATACTAGAAATAAAATAATAAATTTCTAGTGTTGGAAATCTATATAAATTTATCGAACTGATTTCTAGAGTATCAAATTTTAGAAATCTAAATTGAAATCCATTAAAATACCAATAACTCTTTTGACTGTATAAATTCTGTAAAAATACAAAAAATACTTCACGTACGAGAAATTTATGAAGTACTAAAAACGTGCAAGGAAATGGTTTTCTGAAAATAGTAATTGAAAGACTTTTTATGAAGTGATCTTAAGTTAAATTTAAATTTTCAAAAATTTAATAAAATTTTTTTATTACAATTTTTAATTACTTGAATTTTTAAAAAGTGATCATATATAAAATTTTTACAAAGTTCTGAGAAACTTTCAATCATTAAGTATTTAATTTTAAAAATCTGTTCATACTAAAAAATTATTCAAATTGTATAAATACTGGAGAAGCGCGAAGACAGTAGTAATCTATAAAATACTAAAAATTTACGAACGTACTGTTTACTGAAAAATCTATGAAATTTCGAATTCTAAAGCACCAATTTCTGGAAATCTACATATAAATCTAAAAAAATACTTGAAATCCTTAAAAATAGTGTGAAACTCTACGTTTCATAAATACGAAAAAAAACCTCAATTTTAGAAAATTCAAATACCGAAATTCTGTGTGGATACATAAATTTTTCTCAAAATCTAGAATCTCTTGAATCCTAGAACATAGTATTCTAAAAAGCTTTATAAATCTTTGAAGAAAATAATAGACAATCTTTTGAATTGTATGAATACTGAAGAAATCAGAAAAAAATCTAAAATATTATAAATCTACTAGATACTTTGATTATAGGACATAAAATTCTTGAAATCTATATCAGAGTCCATAAAAATAAGAAAATTCTGGAAAAACGGTGGAAAATCTACCGAAACTCGACAAATATTGAAAAATACAACAAATACAGACAAATACAACATATACACACTATAATCAAGGTGTAATCCACCCTGTAATCGATATATTTTGGCTGTAATCCCGAAAAGTAGAGGTAAAAATACATATGTCTACAAATTTTTGCAGTTCTGCGACTAAATTAAGATAGGTTTTTTGCGATGTGAAAATGAGCAAAATGTAATCGGCTCTCGTCCCTCTTTCAATATCCAAGATGTTATGACACTAGACCAAACATTCAAATAAATACACATGCATATACCTTTCGACACAGTTAACCTTGGTTGCAACGTTTTTAGCCATAAGGACAATTTATCCTACTCTTTCAGACCCAGAATTTTCCTTATAAAAACTCCTACTAATACAATAATAATAGAAAAAATAAACCAAAAATTTTTTTAAAAAATAAAAAAAATATATACCTCACTGTTAAAAACTTCATTAATTTGAATTAACATTCATGTATGGTATAAACATTAAAAATAAAAAAACTTAGACGAGGCATAGATATTCTGTGCCGTTACGTAGAACTACGTCAATCATTTTCATCTTAAAAATTACTTCCAACAAACCAAATTCAATTAACTTCAAAATATGATTATAATGTTATCAACTTTCGTTTTAAGAAACTAAAAATATTTCTAAAAAAAATAATTCTTCTCAAAAACCTATTTTTATTTTACAAGATATTTTTTCTTTATAAAATAATTTACCTTCTTTCTAATTTTATTGCCGTTGCATAGCTATTTATCCCCCCCCCCTCAGCGTTGCCGTTGCATAGCTATTAACCCCCCCCCCTCTCAGCGTTGCCGTTGCATAGCTATTTACCCCCCTACTATAGAAAACCGCGGAAAAAGACGTAGTTCTACGTCAAAATAAACAAGTGTATTTAACTCAGACTAATTAACTTATCTATTAATTTCAATCAACGCATATTAAAATCTGCCAGTAGTATATCGAAATTAATAGACTTGTAAAGAGTATATTGTATATTGTATACTGTACGAAAAGTTCAATGAACTAGTAAATTAAAATTTAAGGGCGTTTATTAATATTCATCAACTTTGTATATTGGCTTTCAAATGCGTTTATGTAAAAAACTTCCAAGACAAGTTTGATAAAAATTAATACAAAAATTTCTAACAGTGTTGGTTTTTGTCATTCCCTTTGTGAATTTCAAAAGGCTGGCTCCAAAAATTGATTGGTTAATGACACACGATATTATGAAGAATAAAGTGGCGTATATTGAAAATAATAAAAACTCTTACTCATATCTACATGTAAAAAACCATGGAAAACCTCCTAAATAATACACGAAAAAAACAGTATGGTTGTCACAACCTCATTAATAGTAACATTTGCCCTAGCTATTTTCATTGTGTAGACAATCTCACTTATGGTTAATGCAACCACATTAAAAATTACTACAAACTTCATAAAACTTGCAGTAACTTTTAATGCTGTTGCACTAACAAATGTTACTATTTATGAGGTTGTGACAACCATACTGTTTTTTTCGGATAATATCAGCAAAACCGAAATGAACCGTTTAAAAAAAAAGAAAGGAAGAAAGAACACTCGAACCTCCCATTCTAATTATACTGATTATCCCGAATCCCCGTAATATGCCCAATGGCAAAGGGGCCCCCCATTCTCGTTCATTCAAAACATTATACGTACCCGCCAAAGGATCCGCGCATTCGGCAGATTCCCATCAGCGCGCGGGGTCCATTTCTATCAACATTTTTGCCGTGCCTATCTGTGTATACGGGCTCGAGGAGGCATGGGAAAAATGCAACCGATCTCACGCGCTTTCGACATTCCCCGAAATCGTCTTCTCGCGTTTTGCGATAATACACGCGTGAGCATGGTATTATCTTGACGCGGAGTATCGTCTCGGGGAGCACGAGCCATTTTCAATGACACGTCACATCCGGATTCAATTGCGAGGCCACACACCAGGAGCGTACGCGTAACCTCGTGGTCTCGTAACTCGGCGTCGACCGCGCCGAAATATATTTGTGTCGCTTGTCTAAACCGCGAATCGAGAAAAACGACTTTGAGATTGTACTCGATTTTTCGGATATAAAATAGATATTTATGCTACAAGGGAGAAAAAGGATGATTCCAACGAGTGCGAAGTTGGGCACGAGCGAAGCGAGTGCGCAAGTGCACTCGTTGGAATCATCCTTTTTGTCTCGTGTAGCATACAGTATTTTTTTCCATGGATGTGTAGAAGTGTCCACTTCGTTTGGATGGAACGCAGGAACGAAATCTCCTTTATGGGGTATTCGTGAATTAGCGGGAGAAATCATTCTCCCCTAGGGAAATATTCATTTCTACCGGATATCCGGTAGAAATGAATATTTCCCTGGGGAAGAATTATGTCTCCCGCTTATTTGCGAGTACCCCAGAAAGGGGATTTTGTTCCCGCGTTTCATCCAAATAAAGTGGCCATTTCTACGCATGCATGGGAAAAAAATTTAATACTTGGAGACGTAAATTTTCGTGGAATTCTTGTTTTTACAAGATCAACAGGAATTTGAAAAGTTTGTACTGAAAAACCGATTTGGTTGTTTGTCTGAAGTAAAAATTTATTTAAGTAAATCAAATTATTTTCGATTCCAAGATTGGATTGTATAAGTTTAGGTTACTTCCAACCCACCATGAAAACATAGTAACTGAACTGTTATTTTGTAGTATACTTTTACGACTTCATTCGTTCCGTACGGAGTTCTACGAAAACCAGAAAGGAGCGTATCATATCGTTAGAAGTTTTTATTTTATACCGCCTCGTGTACAGTTATATTAACGAAAACCATTCATGAAATCTCTCCGATTTCCAAGTGAAGCATTCAGGACTGTGCAGATGAATTGCCCATGGGCCATGACCAACATCTAGGAGGTTCTATAAGCGCCATAAAGAGGCCCGATTTTCGAAGAATTTAACTCAGACATCCTGCGGGGCGGTCCAAAGATCCTTGGATCTTTGTTGTTATTGCCGGCGCCAGAGCTTGAGAGAAATTTCCCTTTTTCAACGCATTTCGGAAATTCTTTCACAAAAAACGTCATTGTTTTGAAAAAATATCCTTCCCGTGAAGATTTCCAACTGAGAAACGCTACGGATTTTAAACTGGAGTGAAATGGATTCTAAAATGCTGAAGAAGTTTGTATACTGTTATTTCAAAACTGAGGAACTTTTAAATAATTTATACCATTACAATCATATCAAAATTTCCACAAAAATCTGAAAAATCCAAAACAGTATGTTAGTATGGAAGTATCGAAGTGTAGTATGGTTTTGTTGCACTCATAATAATGATTGAAACAGTTCGTAATGTTGACTGATTTTCTCCACAATGAGCTGAGGAATTTAAACCTTTTATCTATCATACGAGCATGAAAAGTTATCAAACTTTACACGTTTTTAAACAAACTTCAGATTTGATATCGACATTAAGATTTCCCTATCATTCACTTACATTTGTAAATAGTAATGTAGTTTTTAAATCATTACATAAAACCCTATCAATTTTTTAAACTACGAATAACTATCAATACTGACATTAAATGACCTTCACAATTTTCATCGATTTTTATATAAAAAAAAATTCACGTTGAAATATTTTAGTTATTTCTTAGAACTCTACAATTAAAAAAATGTATTTGATACGCACCTGGATAGTAATTATCATGCTATGATTTTTTAAGTATTCAGCCTGTCATGTTAAAATTCAAGGTCACAGTTGAAAAAAAATGTTAATTTACTTATATTTTCAACACTTAGATACCAAAAACTTCTGAATCATTCTGTTCCAATATTCCAGTTGCTCATTTTACTAAGAGAAGCTTGATGTTTGCTAATAATCTTCATGTTGTATCAACTTTTTTTTATCATCGATTACATAAAAACTTGACTATCACAATGATTCTTAATTTTTAAATAATGAATCTCTCCTCAGATTAAAAAAATTCAAGGATTTTTTCCATTGTATAAAAAAAAATTGAATAATTAAAAATAACGCAAAATAAATTAATTTACTCTGATAATTAAGGGGATGTAATAGTCATCTTTCAGTCATGAGAAAACCAGTACCTGACTTCAGCGTATTCTTAAATTTGCAAGGTAAAAAAAAATCAAACTATTCCACAATGACATTACTCAGAACACAGGAAAAAACAACAAAAAACTCCCCCTAGATTTAATACACAAAATTAGTCTTGAAATGGACAAAAATACAAAAATAAAATACACGAAATTCTCCGTTTTCTCCAATTGCACCATATCGTTTTCGGGCGGCGCTACTATGAAGTTTTTCGAATAAACACGTAACACGAGACTCTTTTTTCGGGGCCCACCGAGACGCGGTCATTAATGACCGGGGCCCTCATTCCGAATTCCATTGTGTGCGAAAAACGAGAGAGAAGGCAGAAGGGGAAAAAAATACGAATACATTGGACGGGTGGGATGCGTTGGGAGGGAGGGGGAGGGGAGGAGGGCGAAAGCGCGAATCGGGCTCCGAAAAAGCAATTAAGAAAACATCGCCTTGAGGAGGGGGGAGGGGGGAGGTGAAATCGTAATCGATCGGCGAATAGTAAAAGGTAAAGACGATCAATGTTGTTATTTTTGCGTCTAATTTTGCAACTGTAATTACCAGGTCGACGCCGAATAAATGGTATTACCGGGCTTGGGAGGCTACAATATTGCTCATTTTTGAATTTGTGTTGGTGCCTCAGATATTTATCGCGATCATTTTTTATTCAGTTTTTTTTTCTCGTTTTCGCTGCGCTTTTGCTTTATCGTCGACTCGAAAGAACGTGTTATTTCAGCACTGTGCGTATCATATGTTGAATCACGGATAACTATGCGAGGGCTGGAAATTTTCGCAGGTAGCGGATGTGGGAAATTACAGGTTTGAAAAATAGTTTTTTGAAGCTACGGGGTGTTTTTTTTCTGTTGGGGAAATTTTCATTTACTATGATTGTTTGAGTGCAAAATTTAATATTGGAATTCTGTGTGAGAAAAACTTTTCAGATTATTCGTTGAGAGTTCCAAAAACTTTTTCAAAATATTATAAATAGAATATTATTTAGAATAGAATTTTCATAAATTCTGATTCCTGGAGTATTATATTTGAGTAATCTATATGTAAATACTATAAAATTCTCGAAATTGTACGAATATTGAAAAATTGCAGTTAATATTAGATTTGCTAAAAATTTATCAAGTACTAACAGTATGTCAAGATGCTTTTCACTGAAAAAATTCAATAAAATACTGAAAATCTATAAAACTATACAATAATTTATAAAAAGACAATATATTTATGAGAAGCTATAAAATCCTACGGAATTTTATAAATACAAAAAAATGCGAAAAATACTTGTAGTATTAAAAATGGTTCAAATTCTGTTTTCTCAATAAATCCAATAAAATGCTGAAAATTTATAATACTTTAGTTCTAAATTATCGAATTCAAGAAATCTCTATATATGTATAACAATACACACTACAAATCAATAACAATATAAAGAATTTATAAAAATACTTGAATCTGTATAAAACACGAAAAACTTTAAAAAACTAGCAGTCCGTCAAATATTATAAATATTTGAGATACAATTTTTTCAAAAATCTTCAAAATAACTAAAAATCTATTGAACTTTTAATCCTGAATCAAATCTTAGGAACCCTAAATATAAAAATCTAATCAAATGCGTAAAAAAATTTTAATTGTCTAAATACGTAAAATGTCTGTAGTACTAGATATACATATATTCTAGATACTGTTTTCTGATCCATTTTAATCCTAATAATCTATACAATATTAAATTCCACAGCATCATTTTCTAGAAATCTCTACATCAATCAGTAAAAATACATGTTTCAGAAATTCAAACCGTTTAAAAATAACCAAACAAACAAAATTTATTCTGTTACTTCTCTAAGCTAGAGTACATAATGAAAAACCATTATTATCAAATTATTATGATCAAATGTTACTATTTTTAAACTCAAGTTTGGATATGAATGAGAAACCAATTTATTTTATATTGGTTTATTTGTTTTTTTTTTTAGTTTAGAACTTTTGGAGCATGAAAAACTAGAAATTTATAATAAAATACCTGAAATTAGAATAGATAAAGTTTTCTTCAAAATATAAAAAATAACTCAAACTTGGTGAATTTTCGAATCTTACAGCATCGAGTTCTTAAGATCCCAAAATGGTATAAATTCTAAAAAAATATGAAAATACCTAAAGTATGAAGAACTAATAAAATACTAGAAATTACTTCATTATTTTCATTATTATCGATCCTTTAGGAGCAAATCGTAAATGAAACTAATTTCCTTTCTTTTTCCTCTTTTCTGAGGTCGGTTAGTTTTATTAAAAAGACGTCTGAATTGTAAAAATGAGTCGAAACGACATCGTCAACTTTTTCCTTCTTAACATTTTCCGAACCTCTTGCACTAGCGTTTAGCTTGGAAATGACTTAAGGATCGATAATAATGAAAATAATGAAACATAATCGAGGAGCGTTATTTAATAACTACTAGAAATTACTATTTTCTAATGTGAGACATAAATTAAAATCCTAAAAATCTCTGAAACTCGAAATCCCAGACCTTCTTGAACTTCTCATATAACATGATTCATGTCTATACTTCACACGACAATAGATATTTATGCTACAAGGGAGAAAAAGGATGATTCCAACAAGTGCAAAATTTGGGCACAAGCGGAGCGAGTGCGCAATTGCACGAGTTGGAATCATCCTTTTTGTCTCGTGTCTCATCCTTTTTGTTCCCGCATTCCATAAAAATAAAGTGGCCTTTTTTACGGATGCATGGGAAAAAATTTTTTTTTAATTGCCATAAATTATAAAACCAGCCATCATCTGCCATGAAATAAGTTTTTGAGCAATTTTCAGACCCCTGTCGAGGCATCTCGTAAATCTAATCTCATCCGCGTAATCAACCACCAAATATCTCTGTGCCACCCTATTTTTCCCACCCTCGAAGCCTTCCCAAAAATTCCCACATTACACATACCAACCCCCTTTTTTTTCCTCTACGAAAACAATTTTTACCACCGCCCTCGCAACGTTCTCGGAATGCAAAAGTATCGGAACGAAACGTCGGGGCCTCGTAACAAGTCGGCTATTTTTTTCGCCCGGGGAACCGCAGCCAAAAGAGGGCGAAAAAGAGCAAAAAAAACACCAAGAAACACCCCGACGTTTATTACGTTCGCACGCCCTCGGAGCGGAGTGAAATAAAGAGGGAGAGAGTGAGAGAGATGAGCGGGAAAAGGCGCAACAGGTCGCCTCGACACATGGCACCGGCGCCGTATATCGGATTGTAACGAGCATTGCGCGTGTACTCAATTTACAGTTGCGCGCGCGCCGGCAAAAAGAAAAACGAAGGGAGCAAGCAGGTGGAAAGCGCGATCCGAGGGAAGCAAAAAAATTTCAAACAGAGCGCCCAACAATTAAGTGATCAAGGAAATAATTGCCTGACTTTTGCACGTTTCCTTCAATTTTTATGGACTCACGTTGATTGGGAACCGTAATTTGATTCGAATGAAATTTGGTGTCAAAAAATCAATACGACATGATTACAGCAGAGGGATATTATGGTAATTGAAAGTTTTTGTAGATTGAAGTTTTGGGAAAATCTCTCACATTTCAATTGTTAAAAGTTGAAATTTGAAATTTAAAATATGTATTTTTACTCTTTGAAGTATACATTTCGAATTTTTCAAGAATTTTGAACTTGTTAAACGATTTAACTGTAGAATTTTTATTGGTTACCACGAAAATTCTCACAACTTTTTGGAGAAAGAAAAAAACTCGTCGAACAATAAGAAATCTTCACATTTTACACAAACGAAATGAAAATAATCAGTTTTTTTTAGTTTATAAGATCATGAAACGTTTCTACAATATTATTTAAAAATTTGTACCGGTTTCGGTGTACAAAATACATGTATAACGAACCTTTTTTACAAAGTGACCTTGGAAGTGATCATTTTCCAATATGCCCTAAAAAAAGCGAGCCTTTCTTGACCCATTCTTCATACCTTTAAAATCAGGCCCAACAAACTTCTTTCATCATCCCGAGCCATTAAGAACCTTACCTATTTCTCAGGTGCCAAACTATTCTTCGAAGTTTTTGACGAAAATTCCTTCAACTTTTCGAAATAAGCGTGAAATTTTTAAAAGCTTTTGAAATACATAGATTCAGTAAATTGGCAGTATTTGAATGTCGTAAAAATTTTTTTTGAAACAGTAGTTCATCACCATTTATGATTCCGTTACGATTTCTATGAAATGATCAATATGTATTATGTATTTTGAAAGTTTATGAAATCTTCTCAGAAATTTAAAAAGCAGAAATGAGTTATTTCTTCAAAAATTGAATATTACAATGTTAAAATAAAGACTCGACAAATTTCTTAAAACTGTACCTATGATAAAAACTCCGCATAATTTTCCAAAATCCATTAAAATTTTTGGATAATTTTAAAAATATTACAGAAATGATTATTACAATAAAATTATATTATAATTATATTATAATTATATTATAATATGATAATATAAAAAATTATACGATTATTTCAAAGTTTCTTTATAATCCAAATTCACCGAACTATCGAGTATGCATGATTTTTTTTCATTTTTTCACAGGAAGTAGAAAAAATTTATAAATAATAAAAAATTACGGAAAATCTTATTGGGTTAGGGCAAGTTTTGAAGACATTTGGAAAAATCAGAAAAATTAGAATTATGTTAAATATTTTTAAAATTTACGTAACATTTAAAATTGTAAAAAATGTCAAGGATTCTGAACAATTTGTAGAATTCAAAAAAATTCTCTTAAAATAAGCAGATTGTGATCATGATATAGTATGTAAAATGATATTTTTTCATATAATGATAAAAATCTTAATAACTTCAATAATTATAAAAAATTACGAAACATCTCCATAAGTGAAACAAATTTATCAAAAATTAAAAGTTGATATAGCTCGTATTATTGTTACAATTTTTAAAAATTCGTAAAATTTTAGAAAAAGTTGATTAATTTTTTTATTATTCTCATCGCCATTTTTTTTCGAAATATACATGTTATTTTTTTAATTTCTCAATAAAAATTTAATAAAAACTCAAAAGTATAAAAAGAATCCAGGAAAATCTTGAAAGTTAAATAAATTTTCATTAAATTTTCATACTTTTATGAAATAAACATGATGATATTTTTCAATTTTTCAATTTCAATCTGAAAAACTTGCAAAATATAAAAAAATTAAGAAAAATCCTAACAAGTACGAAACATTGGAAATTGTAAAGACTGTCAAGAATTCCGAACAAAGCTAAAAATTTGTAGAATTTCAGAAAATTCTCTTAAAATTAGCAGATTGTGATCATGATATAGTATGTAAAATAATATTTTTTCATATAATGATAAAAATTTCAATAACTTAAATAATTATCAAAAATTACGAAACACCTCCACAAGTGAAACAAATTTATCTAACAATAAAATTCAAAAAGTGGGTATAGCTCGTATTATTTTTACAATTTTTAAAAATCCGTAAAATTTTAGAAAAATTTCAATCATCTTTTTATTATGTTCATCGCTATTTCTCTTTGAAATATACATGTTACTTTTGAATTTTTCAATAAAAATTAAAAAACTCAAAAGTACATATAAGAAGAATCAAGAAAAATATTGAAGGTTGAATAAGTTTTCATTAAATTCAATCATATTTCTATGAAATATGCATGACTATATTTTTCAATATTTCAATTTAAATATGAAAAACTCACAATATATAAAAAAATTACAAAAACTCCTGACAAGTTCGAAACATTGAAAATTGTAAAGACTGTCAAGAATTCTGAATAATTCTAAAAATGTGTAGAATGTCAGAAAATTATCTTAAAATTAGCAGATTGTAATCATGATATGATGCAAAATAATATTTTTTCATATAATGATAAAAATCTGAATAACTTGAATAATTATAAAAAATTACGAAATACCTTTATCAGTGAAACAAACTTTTCTAAAATTCAAAAAGTTGATATAGCTCGTATTATTTTCATAATTTTTAAAAATTCGTAAACATTAAAAAAAATGATTCATTTTTTTACTGTGTTCATCGCCATTTTTCTTCGAAATATACATGTTACTTTTTAAGTTTTTAATAAAAATCTTTGAAAGTTGAACAAATTTTCATTAAATTTAATCATATTTCTTTGAAATACGCTTTATCTTATTTTTCAAATTATCAATTTAAATCTAAAAAACTCACAAAATATCAAAAAATTACAAAAAATAATCCTAACAAGTCCAACAAACTTCCACAAGAATCATCAAGTTTTCAATGTACAAAATTTCAAAAGATCAAAACACATCATCACATCAACAATCTGTTTACAATTTTATTTTCTATCAACCCACAAAATCCAAAAATAACTCTCACTTCCCTGGACCATCACAACTTTCCTGCCATTTTCAAAACTTCACCCAATTACAAAATACGCACCGGGCACGCGCCCTAACAATTATCGCGGTCTCTTTCCGGGCCCCGCGTGGTCCCGTTCTCCGTCCTTGTTTTTCACCTCGGCGGAAAACGATTACAAGAAAGAGAGGAAAGGAAAAGTCCCTCGGAAGTTGGAGAAGGGCCCCGAGGATGATGAGCAGCTGTCGCCGACGCTTCGAATGTGGGGCCCCGGCCTGGTGCAGTTGGGCCCGCCACCTGGCCCTCTCACCTGCGCCTTATTTTTTCCCCCTTTTCGAGATCGACGGCGACACAACACCCGGCCCCGGAATAAGACCCAGCCGCGCAATATTGCGAGATCCGCATCTACCGGAATTGCGCGGGGGGCTCCTCCCCCCCTCCACCCCCCGCACCCCTTCGCCATTCTCTCGTTTCTCCTCGCGAATTTCATGGGACGCCAAGCCCGGCTCCGGCAAGAAATAAAATATAACAAAACATCGGGGGAATTTCGTGGGACGAGTTTCTTGCGAGCAATAATTGACGTACCCGGGCGCGGTTCAGGAATGTTTTTTTTTCCAGCGAGCATCGGCAAAATTGTGAATCGCGTTGCGATTTTTGGAAATTTTCGCCTTATTTGGGGAGGCTTGGGCATGCTTGAAATATGAAATGGAAAGAGTTATCAAGATTGCTTGGACGGATACGAAAATATATAATATGAATGTGAAATGTGACATTGTGGCTAGTTGGACTAGACGTACTATTTTTATGAGGAGGAAAGGGAAAAAAAGGATTCGATGTATTAGTAAAAAGATGTGTTGCTTCAACAGAACTTGACAGAACGAATTTTTTTTAAAGAATTAGCTTATTTTTTTGTTGCGTCAGCAAATTTTTTTGCTACCAAGGCACAATCATTATGCAATGAAATTTTATGCGTAATTATTGTGCTCTAGTAGCAAAAAAATTTGTTTTGTCAAATTGTGTTGAATCAACACATCTTTTTACTGATGCAGCAAATCTTTTTTTTCGTTTATGTCTTATTTCAACCTTTTTGCAATATAAAATACAGAAAAAAAATTATTTAATAATATAAAATAAGTAACACAATGAATTCCTTAATTTCAACTTCATATCTTGAACTCATTTGGAGATGAAAAACGAGAGATTTCTAAATTTTCGAAATTATAATTTTGGGATTTCAAGTTCTACAATAATTTTGATACCTAGAACTATGAATTTTATAACAAAGGATCAAGTTTTGAATCTTGTAGTTTTAATTATAAACTTCAAAATATTTAAAAATTTCGATTTTTGAAACGTCGAATTAAAAAGCTAGAAAACGAAAAAAACTTATTTCTAAAATTTTTCATTCAAAGAAACAGGATTTTGAAATTTTACTCTAAGGTAATCTATGAAATCTTGAGTGAATAAGTATGATTCTAGAATCTAAAATTATTCTAAAATGAAAAACTTTTTTTTTTGACTTACTAGACCTTAAACTACAAAATGAATGTATATTTTAGAAAAAATTTTTAAAAGTGTCTTAACTGCATCCTTGCGAAGAGAGTCCTTTTCATTCATTTTGTAGTTAAAAGTCTAATAAACAAAAGGAGTACCTTCTTAAATAAATTGATTTCCAATTCAGTCTCGCGAGTTTTACGTTCAAAAACAACCAAATTTCTCGTGAAATTTTCTATAATAGTCTAACCCCTTCTCCCTTCTTCCGAATAATCCCCCCCCCCCCATCCCCACTCACTCACCGAACATCGCCAATGTATGAAAGCTAGTATCATAAAAATGATCCTTAGTCAATGCAATGAAAAAATTAAGATAGGAAAGCATTGAAATCAGTGCAGAATTAATATGCAAGGAAAGATTGACACTGTTAATCAATCGTAGTAATTGGCTGAGAATACTTTGCTGAAAAATATTATTGTTGAGTATTAACTAAAAAAGTTTGAATTTTTTGTCAACGAAAAACATTAAAAGGTTAAATAATAGTTGCGGGATAATGTGATGAAAACAACGAGATTTAAAAGTATTGAAATCAATGTTGAATTAATATACTAAGAAATTATGTTTCAGTTAAAATGAATTTTATAATGTCAGGAAAGGGTATCTTGCCTTTATACAGGCTGTCCCAAAGTCAGCAATCAATATTTCAGGGTTTTATAGTTTGTGAAATTCTAAGAAGATTTTCCCTTTGCCATTTTTGGAAATTCGCAAAATTAAAAAAGTCATTCAAGTTTGAAATTTAAACAATAAATGCACAAACAATAAATGCACTTTTTCGACGAGTGGGGATAAAAACCACGGACCAAACTTTACCCAAATTTTCTTCATATTTTTCTGAATTGAAAAGTCCTTTGCTATTTTTAACAAAAATCAAAATGAAAAAAGATATTCAAGTTTGAAATCTGAGAAATCTGGTTGGTCGAAACTTCTAACTAGAATATCTTTTTTGATTTTGAGTTTTGTGAAAAGTGGCAAAGGACTTTTCAATTCAGAAAAAAATGAAGAAAATTTTAGTAAAGTTTGGTCCGTGGTTTTTATCCCCACTCTTCGAAAAAGTGCATTTATTGTTTAAATTTCAAGCATGAATAACTTTTTTAATTTTGCGAATTTCCAAAAATGGCAAAGAGAAAATCGTCTTAGGATTTCACAAACTATAAAACCCTGAAATATCGATTGCTGACTTTGGGACACCCTGTATATTTTAATCCTGCATATATTATGTGAAACGCCATTATATACTTGGGCGATGAAAATAATCACCAAGCCTAAGAGTTTCACATGGAATACACACATCCCAGTAAACATTCACGTCGTGATATCATGTACGCATAAATTTGTTGCAGCAATAGCCTGTCATCATGATATCATGGTATGACATGACGTCATCATGATATCACGGCATGACATGATGTTATAATGACGTCATATGATGACATGTCATGCCATGATATCATGATGACATGTTATTGCTGCAACAAATGTATGCATACATGATATCACGATCGAAAATGTTTACGGGGATGGTTTAAACTTGCTCAAATGAAAGTTTTGTCAAAATTTTCTGTAACAGTCTAATTTCAAGTTGCAATTCATCAGTCGCATTGAAAATCCGTCTTGCTCTCAGTGGACGGGTTCTCGCCCGAGCCAACCGTGACGAATCAAAAGCTGTCAAGGATAATGGTTACAAAAGAGGCAAGTTGTTAGCTTCGCGCGTATAAATTATGCTTCAGGTACTCGAAGCTATTTTGAAGATCATTAAAAATCATTGGAACTTACACAAAGATCCTCGATGGTGATGGAATTGTCGGTGTAAAAAACGAGGACATCCGTCGAGAGGGGCTTTGCCTCGCGGAATTTCGAAGCCAACAAAAGGCAAGCGGTGCCTAGGAGCTGTAGCTGCGACTTCTTGATCGGGCAAATCGACAGAAACCTGTCGATGTAGTTCATGGAAAGCGAGAACACGTCGCTCTGGCACTTTTCAACCTCGCATACCTGCGGGCAATAAAAAAGAAAACGGGCAACATGAGACGCTCCATTCATAACTTTTCCCACCAGGAAGCCTTTGATCATCCTCGAGGGTCCTTAAAAGCCCGGGAATTTTTTTTTCTAATTTTATTTTTCACGCTTTTCACGAGGCGCTTATTCACCGCGAGAGAAGAGAATAAGGATGAAGCCTTTTGTCAGGTGTGAGAGATTGCTTTTGGCATTGTTGCAAATATCCGAGGTTTAATCGAAACACTTCCGAAGGAGCTTTTGAAAATTCCCGAGAACTATTTTGCTTGAAATATTGATAGTAGATGCAAATTTCGTGAACGAAAAATTGAGTAACTGAAAATTCATTGTCATTTCAATGTTAAGAGTTAGTACGATTTCAAAATATGTAGCATTGAAATTCAAAAACACTTTTACAGATATCGAACTGATAACATCGAGTCTACATTTTTTGATACGAAATGACATTCATTTTCCATTACATAGAAAGGTGTTTATTTTTCAGCTGTCAATATTGACCATCTCGAAAATACATCAAACCCTCAAAGATAAAGAAACTGCCAGTAGGCAGACTAAACTTACAAGTATAAAATTATTTATTTACATTTTGATATACATGTACCACCTTACATTTAAATTACTTAAATTACTTAAAAAACTCAGTAAATTAAAATTAAATAAAATTACATTTCCAAATAAAAATCCCGAGTCTTGTCGTGTATTGAAACGAAGCCTCTCAAATTTCTACTTCCCATGCAAACAAAAAAAATCCCAGACCCGACACTCATGGGCGTCCTCGAAATTCTCTTTTCTTCGTCTTCTATAGTTCTGCTTATAATTTTATTGAGGATGTACGGCGCTAAAATAGACGAGGGTCAAAAACTTTCCGGGAAATCCACTTTGAAAAATAGCTCCGGCAAGTTTAAAAGGATTCGAGCGCGGCGGGGTTTTTTAAATTCATTCATAGCGAGTGTTTCGTTGAGAAAAACACCGATGCGTTCGCGTCATTGTAATCTTATCGGCTCGTCAGCTCACATCCTCGATGTGTTAATCGCGTCATATTTCGTACGAAAACGCGACCGATTTCTCTTCGACTTCTTCATAAATAAATGTTTATGTCGGGAACGATTCCTTATCACTACATGTAATTTTTTAAAAATCCTTTTAAGTTCTTCCCATTTTGCACGGGCTTCGCCCACAGTCAACGCTAGTTAACCCACGTAGAAATGAGGTTTCAACGTATTTTTGGTGTTGAAGCTTGTGTCATACGCGTGTTTAGATTTACTTTTTTTAATGGTTGAGATGAAAGCTGTTTTTAAGGTGATTTCGAATTTAAAGAAATCTTTGGAAAAGTAGAAATGCTGTTTATCAAAGGAGGCTATATAGAATATGAAATTTGTTATTAAAAAGAGAAAATGCAGAAAGTGATAAGCATCTAGGGATACAGTTCAAAATTCCTAATTCGTAAAATCAAACTCATTTTCGACTTAAGAAATTTATAATCAATATTTGCCAGTTCTTTTCTTTCTGATACTTAAATTTTGATGTAAGATTCTAACTCATAGGGGTTCTCAATATTCAAAAATAGAAAAAGTTATCAATCAAAGCATTTTTTCCAAAAAATTCGTCATTCACAAACAAGAATTTAAAAAATAATAAGATTTCTGGGAATTGTAAACTGCAGTTTGAAAATCCCTGAACACTGATAATTCATCAGTGTGAAATGTAGAATCTGAAATTTGTCATTTACATTCAAAAATTTTAAGTCTACGGTTTCAAATGAAAGTTTTTAATTAAATGTCTGAATTTGGTTATTTTTATGGATTAGATAAAAATTTTTTAGATATTTCAGTTTTATCGATTTTTGCTAAAAACGGAGTAAATAGTTTGAGATTTTCCTTCTCGACTGAGTAAAACTAATGAGTAATACAATTTTTTTTTAACAGACATTCACTTATTTTTAACATTTAACTCCAATCAAAAAAAAAAAAAAAATAATAGGTAGGAAATTACTAGAGCATCTCGAAGTTTTCTAGCTTGAAGTTCCAAATCATGATTTTTTTAGATCAAAGATAATAAATTTATCGACGCGAGAAATCAAAAATTCCATGACGCTTTTTACGCGAACGTGACTATATACGAATTAAGTATGTTTATTAAAAGTTTTTAAAAATATTTTTTTTATGTGACATCCTAAAAAATAGTATTCAAAGTACATTTATTTTACTTTAAAGGTTTCTGATTTTAGAAGTTTTATGTCGAGTTTATCGAAAAATTCACGTCGAAAGTTTTTATTTTTCCATTTCCTACGAGGTATAAAAAAATATAAAACGCTTAAATCGACATTCCTCCAACATCGAATTGAACACTATTGTACATAGTCGTACAAATTCAAAAACGTGAACCTAGAATTTTAAAATTTGAGGAATTGGATGAATAAAATTTTTTAATTCTCTCGATTCGTGAATTCAAAAAAGTGATAGGACCGAATTTTGAAAAGGACATTCTCCCTTGGTATTTTAATGTAACCCCTCCCCCAACCCAATAGCTGAATTACGAAATTTCACTGTTAATTTTGATTTTGATTTGATCTCTGGTTATTTATTTTATTTTTTCATATTAATGATCATATTTATTGTATTATTCTGACTTTATTGATATTTCGTTACATTAAAATTTGTTAGATTATTATAAAATTTAAAATATTCTACAGGTTGTATAATTATTCCATCATATGAAAATTTCTTGCAATTTCCGAACATCATATTGTTCTTTAATTAAGAATTTAAATCATTACATTTAACAATCAATTCTTGAATTGACGAAGCCATTTTATCGATAATTTACAAATTCTAAAACTACCAAAACTTCAATAGGGCCAAACTACAGATGTATCCGATGTATCTAACCTTGAGCCTTTCAAGCTCGTTGATCTCGAAAAATTCCAAGCTAAGAGAAACCCTAAAATTTGATAACATCTATGATATAAAAGAGTCCCATGATTCACGACCATTCCATTCGAATTTTCAATGAGAAACATGGAAACCGGAAACACCGAGATCGTCACTTTCAATTCTCACGTTCAGCAAGGACGGAATCTCCAAATATTTGAGAAAATCATTTTGCGTACGTAATTCTAAACCGACAAAATTACAAAATACTCCATAATTCATTCAAGTATGTACCTAAAATATCATTCAAGTACACGTTACGTTCGAACTTGTCAATTAGAATAATTTGCGTATCACAGGAATACCGTGAATAAGAAAACAAAAAATAACTTCTACAAGAACATTCTAGAAATCACACGATAAATTCCAAACATCCCGCGATTTCCTCGAAAAAAATGAACATGCGATATATCTAAATTGGATACTATCATTCTCGAGGATTTGCACTTTGAGCGAGGGCCCAATCCAACATGGCTGTATATCTATGTATACTCGGCTCGCTAGGTATATATAGATATACAACCATTTATATATCTAGATATACAGCAATATTAGATTGGTCCCTCGCTAAAATGCAAAACCTCCAGATGTTGGTGCCACTCCGCCATCTTGAATGCTCAGTCCATGTACTAAATGGTCTAATATCCGTTCACAAAAAAATCTAAATTACTTCTATAAATTCCTCAGTCTAGTATATAACTTGGAAATTCCCTTTTTTTTCCTGAGTACTTTTCCAAATCATCAATAAATGAACATGAAACTTATCCATGTTAAATTCAACGTAAAATTAAGACAATGTAAAGAATTCACGTTCTGTAAATTATAACTCAATGAATTTTCATTCTAAAATTTATTATTTTCCTATTATATGTTTCCTTTTACTTATCATTAACATTTTCTAGACTAAAAAAGGATTTTTTTTGCGATTAGGAAATATTTGTATAAGAAGTGATATTCGAACGGTTATTGGCGAGTTTCTTCCTTACGGAGTCACAGAAGCCGTTTTATCCGCCTCCTCTTTCCACTCATTCGCTTTCCGTTCTATGCGTCTCCCTCGCACTACAGGTTCTGTACCTATCCCTTTAAGGGAGTAGTACATTAATAAAGACCTGTTTTTTAACAGTCATTTTTTGACATTAAAATCCATTACACAAATGTGGATTTATTAACACATTGTTTTACATATTTTACAGTATAAAAAAAATTTTTGTAGATTATTTTCATAACTTCCCGCGGAGATACGCCAGTCCGAAGAGGAAAGTGTTTTTTTTTGGTACCCACGATTCCGGCCGATCTACTGGGCCGATTGAGCTCAAACTTAGCAAAAATTTTTTTCAGATGCACCTCTATGGCATGAACCAGAATTATGATAAAACAAAAATAAAATAATAAATGGCACAACTTTTTGTGATTTTTACATATTTTTGCAACTTAAATTGTTTAAAAATATTGTTTGTTGTTAATGAAAATTTAGGATTCTGGTTCATGCCATATCTGTATCTAAAAAAAATTTTTTGCCCAGTTTGAGATCAATCGGCCCAATAGATCGGCCGGAATCGTGGGTACCAGCTTGAAAAACATGGTTTCGAGAAAATGGAATTTAAAGTTGTGAAAACCTAATCCTTTTTCAGCTCTTTTCGAAAATTTTACCGCACCCTTGCACATTTTGCACTGTACGCGATCTTGCAGAGGCCTCGCAGGGTATTCGATTTTTCGGCCCTTTTCAGCGTCCTCTATGCCAAATTTACATTTTTGCCTTTTTTTAGATGTATATAGTGACTAAAAATGAAAGAAAAAAAAATTTCATTTTTCAAAAAATTATTTGTATACTACCCCCTTAAGGGGGATCACCTGTGTGATTCCCGATTTAAAACCTATCTTTTAATATTTTTTTCTCTTCTGCGACAAAAATAGATTTTTCAACAATCTTTTTTTTTTTTAAGTAAAATTTTCTGGCTGCTTTTGTAAAATTTTTTATTTTGCAATTAACAATTTTTAATATGACATCATTTTCTGTTGCTTCAACCTCTAAGACATCCGGTGTGCACGATTTTTTGCTTCGTGGTGATCTAAAATAATCAAATGTACCTAATACTTATATTTGTCTTTGTGTTCTCCAGGTATTGATCTTGACGATTTTTAATACATTATTTATTTAAAAAATGGCAACATTTTTTGGAAAATCACGAATTTTTCCGTTTTTCAGCTCTATTTTCCAAAAAAAAACGACACAATATTTTGCAAAACCATTAGATCAATACCTGGAGGATACAAAGACAAATATAAATTGGGTACATTTCATTATTTTAGATTATTACGAAGGAAGAAATCGTGTACACCGTATTTCTCGGAGGTTGAAGCAGTGGGCAATGTTGCGCCATGTTAAAAATTGTTAACTGTAAAATAAAATTTTTTACAAAAGCAGCCAAAATAAATCTTAGTTAAAAAAAAAGTTTGTTGAAAAATCTTTTTTTATCGCAGAGAAAAAAATATTACAGGAGAGGTTGAAAATTGAGTATCACACAGGTGATCGCCCTTACGGTATTACGTCCGTGGTGAAGATAGGCGCAAGCTACCGCTAACTTCAGTTCATTGTTTTATTTTCGGTCGTGGCAACATCGCAGCACACCGCAGAGTGCTGTCCTTTTTTACAGAGTGAGAGATCATTCTGTCATGGAATACAAGTGTTCGTAACTTTTCTATCTTCGTTTCTTTTTCTAACGCTCAATCAAACATAAGTCTGTCCTTGTTTAGTAGTACTAAAGTACTACGAGTTACGACGAAAACTGAAATACGATCAAATATAGTGTTGCCAAGTTTGCTAATCGAGTAGGAAAAACAAGTTTCTCGAAAAAATGGTACAGTGAAAATTCATGTTTGATAGGCAAATTACGTGTAATTTCATTCTTTAATTGTGGTGACATTTTTAGAAATGTCTATCTCGTGGTTTTTTGGAAATTTGGAAAAATATGCTTCTGCTCTTTTGGAAACATGTTAAATTAAGGAATTTTTGTACAAAAAACTAGACAGTGAACCGAGCTGAAATTTTGCAGGTTCACTCAGTAGGCATACAAGATTATCGGTGATTTTTTTCATAAAAAATCTAACTCAGAATTTTAACTATGGACATAATACCTTAATTTTGAGTGATACAGATTTTTCTATTATTGAAAGTATAACTATATCTTTATTCAAAATTTTTTTTTCGAAAAATTTTTTTTTAAAAAAAATATATCGCACCACACGTGATCTGAAAACTTCTTGTATATGCACGGAAAAATCCGTATAAATTTTTTACAGTGTGACAAAAAGTGCAAGATTTTTTTCTCAGTGGCTGCTTCGAAAGCACGAGTGTCATGCTTTTGAAGCATAAGATCCATTTGGAACTTACACCAAATTTCTGAAACTCGACATAAATGTGTAAAAAACGAAAAAATTGGCTGATTCATGCTTGACGAGAACGAATCTAATACTTCAGATGACGTGTCACATGCTTTTAGAGTAATGCATTCATTCATAATCTGCAACGAATTTTCAAGGTCTCAACGAAACTACGTTGAAAAAGTAAGAGTAATCTGAGACTTTGGGAGCACGAGACTTATTTCCCATTCATAAGTGTAATTGCACGAGTCTCACGTCATCAAAGCATGAGATTTCCCGACATTTAGCACAGAATCTCTTCATACCTGTAAATCCGTTGAGGCTTAAATTTGAAAAACGAGAAAAATAAATAAAACTCATGCTTTTTAAGTATGAGACTTACTAAATTTTGGAAACTCGACATAATATGCAAAAAATGAAAAATTGGCTATTTCATGCTTGAAGAGCACGAGTCTAACTCTTCAGATGACGTGTCACGTGCTTTCAAAGTACTGCATTCATTCAGAATCTGCAACGAATTTTCAAGGTCTCAACGAAACTACATTAAAAAAGAAAAGTAATCTCATTCTTTAGAAGTACAAGTTTTAATTGCATGAGTCTCACGTCATCAAACCACGAGACTTTTCGATACTCGACACCAAAGCCTTCCAAATCGACAAAAATATGTTCAAAAACCCCCAGCAATTCATACTCCAAAATCACGCGCGAGCTTCGTGCTTTTGTACGTTCCGAAAGCACTTTAATTCTCTCCGAAAATGCTTACCTCGAGCAACCACTCAGCTACGATCTTGCGCATGGGTGGCGATATGTCTTTCTGCAGACACTCGAAATACGAGCTGCTCGGCACATAACGTTCCTCGGTCTTCAATAAATTCTGTAAAACCCTCTCGTCCGCCAACAAATTCGGATCCACTTCGGCCACTAGTTCCGTTTCCAAGCTTTCCCCGCAGCAGAGCAAATCCATATCCATAGTAATAATATTAACGCGTATAACCACGTGTAACCGAAATTTCAGAAAAAACTTGTTTCACTTTTTACGTTGGCCTGATTTCACGCAACAAACGACCGTCGCCGACTAGTTCCAAGAAGTGGAAAATTTGGCGAAAGTTGGGCACGTGATACGCGACGGGAAAACTTGAGCGATTTTTCGCGAGGTCTTTGTCCTGTCAGGGGCTGGATTCGCGATTGAGAGTGACAAATACACGTACCGCCGTGGCCAGCCCGACACTGAAAGGCATTCACATGCATTCGCAATGGTTACGACGATTCTTTGGGGACTACTACTGCCCACTACTTGCCACTACTGCTGTAACGTCCGTAAACACCAGTAAACACAGTCGTGACTCAGAACTGCTCAGAACTCCGGTTTCGGGACTCCAGACTTCCCCTCCTACATTCAGGAGTGGGGATGAAGGAATTTCCAAACGACAAATGCGGGCGACGAAGCTCGCGAGGCGGGGAAAGGGCTTCGGGTAACTTCGGGCGTTTTCGGGATCGCGGAAGTTGACGGGTGATAACGAAGATACACGAACGAGGCCAGTGTTGCCACTGTAGGGAAATTTAGAAGAGGAAGGAGAAAAGTAGTTGAATGAATTTTTTTTCTTTGAGTAAATTATTGTGTGATTTTAATTGCGTCGTTAACGGAATTATTTCGAGGGCATATGAGATTATGATTTATAATGTGTGACGCGCTCGGAGAAAATAGATCTTAAATCCAGATTCGTTTGGTCGATTTTTATTTTCATATCTATCCTTTTCAGGAATTCATAAATCATTTAAAGAACTCGGATTGTAAAGTTATTGTAAAATTAGTAACGATTGACTGAGTTTCTGATATTAGAAATGCTATTGTTAAGCAAAAGCTTATTAATGGTTCAAAATTTATGGGTTATTTATTTTCAAATCGGACTTGACATGTTACTACATGATTGTTCAGGTTTTCACAAGATTAAGAGCCTGAATAAGACTTTCAGACAGTTTTGGGGGGAAAAAGGCGTAAATATCAACTACGCCATGACTCTTCTAGTGAAGAATCTTCACACATATTTTCCATGTCAATAACCTCAGTAATCTGAACCGACGGATAGCATTTTAATCCCCATTGGGAAAAGCATTTAGGCTAATTTGAATTCTTCTTCGATGATATTTTTTATACAGAACAAATAGTTGTAAAAATATAGCGATGCCGGAATCACTCCCTACTAGCCTCGATTTTATTTGCTTATCTCAGAGAAAAATTTTTTTCGTGAAGAAATGTAACAGTATTTTGATATATGTGACGCGATCTGAGAAAAGGGACCTACTGTCCAAAAAATCGATTTTCAGATTATGAATGATTCTGAAGGTTTAAAATCTCCTCTTTAAT
>JAPYZL010033215.1:0-12375 GCA_030522825.1 Platygaster orseoliae | reverse complement strand
TATTGGTCGGTGAAGTGTTGATATCGAGAAAGCGGGAAAATGATGCGCAGAGCCTAATAATTAGCGAAAAGATACGTGGCTTCCACTTTCTTGTCCTGCACTACCCGACAAGAAAGTTCTAGCGAACTTTATCAATGTTTCAATTGTGAAAATGTATCGTTTATTGTCTGCTCGTGATGTAAAACAACTCTCTTTTTCAAATATTTCTGCGATGATAATCACCCTCAAGTCTGCACGAAAACAAATCTACATTAATGATTAACAACAGACATTTTTGTGAGAAGAATTGCCGACATTGTGCAAATAAAAAAGTTCAATCACAGTTCGTTTTCGTGAAAATGAAATTCCCTAATAAAGAGTTTATCCTTCACTGGGTAGTTTTTCAATTAAATAAAAACTTCTCGATTCCCGAGTCAAAATTAATTTTTTATTTTTGGCTGGGAAAGCGGGAAGTTACTATTTTATTGAAATTCCCTATTTATTTATTTATTTATTTATTTTTGATAATTGAATGCCGTGATGTACTCATTTATTCATATTTATATTAATTGAAATACGAAATGAAAAAAAAAAAAAATGTGACCAGCGGGGCTCGACCTTGGCCCTCCGTGGATTCCTGAGCGGCTACTTGAACCAATGTGCCACGGACGATTGTAACTTGATGAAAATTAAGTATATAATGTCACCTCATATAATGTTACGTCATAATGTCACTGCATATAATGTCACTTCTGATGGTAAAGGTTAGCTAAGCGCCTACATTGGGCGTGGCGACTATACGTTGACTAATTGGCATGAACGACTAATAAAAGTTAAATTATCCTACATAATAACGTAGTAATTTTTTTCATGAAATTTTAGTCGGATTGAGTAAAAATTGTAATTCAAAAATTTTGATCAGAAATTGATCCAGTCTGGAACATAACTTTGGTTTCAAAAATTTTTATCAGAAATTGATCTAGACTGGAACATAACTTTGGTTTCAAAAATCTGGGTCAAAATTTGGTGCATTATGCGGACGTAAGCCGCATCAAAAATTGATCGATGCCTATCAAAATCTTGCATCAAATCTGAGTTGAATCTGGAGGTATTTAGTTTTCCGGGTATGCGATATTCTTCAGAAAATCATTTCTAAATTACCACTAGACTGGGTTTTTCCCAGTCGCTATTTCGCCAACACTCGTGCCGTATATTTCGGGTGATTGTGCCTCACACCCGCAGTTTGGAAATAACGATATCAACTTATGAAGCATCAAAAGTCTATTTATGACTGGGTTTTTCCAGTCATTATTCATCAAGCATACAGTCTTTCGCATCAATAGAATAACGTTTTCGATATCCGTTTCGACTGGGTTTTTTTCCAGTCGTTATTTTGCAAGTCACCCGAAATATTACGAGTAACCCGATAAGACGTCCATAAAAAGCCGAGACACGCGAGACTCGCTCTCTATTTGGTTCGAGCGTTTGTCGTAACTATTAACATGTCAATTTCGCAAAACCTTTTGAGAGTCAAATAAATAATTGTGACCGTACTCAGACTCTGCATTTTTCACCTAGAAATCCTGAACATTTCGAGAACAAATTACGTGTTATATCACTTACGTATATCGCGGATTGAACTCAAATTTCGTCTACATGTTGCCTAATAATATCTATCAAAAGTACTTTCTCATTTTTCTTGATTAGGCCTTCGTTCCGGAAATATCGGATTTTTAAATTCAGTCTTACGCTTGAATTGAAGTGTGGTTGATCCGTGGTTACGTTACAGTCATCAATTATGCGCGAACTACAACTCATTTATAATTTTCTTTATTTATTACACGGAGAGAAAAATCGACCTTTTGAAGCACGGGAATTCCGGTGCTTTGAACACTGGAAAAATTTGTCTTTTAGAAGGAGGAATTCCTCTTTTACGAGCACGCGCCCGTAGTCGAAACCCACGAGTTCACCGGCTTAAACCGTGAATTCACCGGTTTAAAGGACTAGAAACTACCTGCTCCTAAAGGAGGAATGATTCCGTCCTTTGAAAGGTCGATTTTTCTTTCCGTGTAGTAAATAATATTCAATAATCAAAAAAATTCATTTTTGTCAGCTGCACAGCTCCGTTGACATTATTATATTATACAGAGTGTATCTCTTGAAATTTCTGTCAGGTCAAATTTGCCTATTTACCTATGTAGGAAAAATCTGACCTGACTGAAATTTCAAGAGATACACTCTGTATTTATCAATTGTTTCAACTCCATAAAAAAAGCCCTGTAAAAAACTGTAATCATTTTTGTCGGCAGAACATATAAATAATCAAGTGGTGATTATAGATATTTTATTCAACTCTTGCAAGGAATATGTAATTTCGGACCCCCAGGGCCGGATTAACCTTCCGTGCCGTCCCTAGGCCAGTGGATAAAACTAGAGACCCTTAAAGAGAGACTGGACAATCGACTGATCAAAAGTGATTGGAGCTCACTTACTAAAGGCAGCAAAATGGCGCCATCAATAGGAACGAGGCGCGATACACGTGGATGCGAGTGCATGTGTGAAACACGCACACAACTTTAAGTTTTACTGCCATTTTGCTGCCCTGTTGTCCAGCCTCTCTTTAAGGGTCTCTAGATGAAACACCGCCCCTTTTGGAACATAGCATAATAAATTTCAAAAAAAAAAGAGTTATCAGCGATAAAAAAAATTGGTGACCTTTTTTTTAGAGATTTATCATCAAATCGTTTGACCTTTGAAATTTGCCGCTCTAGGCCTTGGCCTTTCTGGCCTATTGATAAATCCGGCCCTGCAAACCCCTGCCGAGAGTTACAGAAATGATGAATTACCTGACTGTTGACGTGAAAGTTCATCTCTCACGCTAAACCATTGGAGAAGTACGTACTTCTCCCACGTTGTGATTAGCTGTGTCAATACAACATGGCGGCCCTGAGTATCAATGTGGGTATAGCGGGTATAGCTGAATCTTCCTTCGTCACTTTCAGCCCTGTGCAACTCGTGTAGTTCCCTCTTCACGAATCTACCACGGCTGCTAGCATGGGCGAGCGCGTGCTCGCGCTCAACGCACTTACATACATAAACAGTCGTGTGCGTGATATGTGGGGAATATACCTATATATTCTTGAATGCGGCTTAGACTGGTACCGCCTTCATAGTGCCGGTGTAAATTATGGGGTTCGGGATTTCTGAGCTTGGGATACCAAGTTGCACAGGGCTGGTCAGATTCAATAAATCCAATATACCCGCCGCGGAGAACTTTAAGTCCACGTATGTAACAAATGTAAATTTCATATTTCCCGCGACGACCATATTGGATTTTTGCGATTGTGACGGCGGAGCTATCATCGATGTTGATCGAATCCGCGCCATAACCTCAAAGTAAATGCGACTTAAACAACCGGAAGTCAACAACCGTAAACAAGTCAAAAAGTTAAAAACAACAAAAAACAACGCATCATGGGTTTTTAGGAAAGTGAGAGTGAATATCTACCTGAATATGTTCTGCTAATGCCGTGCGAAGTTCGGGAAAGCCGCACTTGTGGGAAATGAAAAAAAAAAATACCAGGGCCATTGTTGCGTTAATCAGCCAGGTAATTGTCCTCCTCAATCACAAATTCCTTGCGGTCGTTGAATAAAGTATTATGTGCGACTAGTGGTCGAAGGAGAATCACTCTACTCGCGTGTTTACTGCTCTCGTTACGCTCGCGCGGCAAACTCCATGCTCGTAAAATGTTCTCCTTCTCCAACTAGTCGCACAATATACTATTTTTTCAACATGGTAAGTGATGTTTAAGGGGTTATATACAAAGTTGAGGCGAAAAATTAAGCTAAGTTCGTGAATTTTTTCAAGGGTTTTATGCCAACTTGATTTGAAGAATCAAAAGACTGATTCTTGGTAGTAGTATTCAAGAAAAAAAAAAACAAGTTGAATTCTGAAAAAATATTGAAAATAGTCGGAGATGTGGCGCTTTTCACGAAACATGTTTTTTTTGCAGAGGTTTGCGGTAATCACTCTCCAAAGCGAACAACTTAACTGAAACCAAAAAAGTAAAAAATTACAAAAGAAAAATGTATTGTGGTGTACTTGAACGATTCGGTTTCCAAAAAAATTCTTTTTTCAATAAAAAAGCCATGAAAAATAAAAAATCGACTTTCGAGGTGTTTAAAATTTCAAACAAAAAATTATTACGAGGAATAAAAAATTTTTGTATGAAAAACGAATCGTTCAAGTGCACGCAATACATTTTTCTTTTATAAATTTTTTCCTTTTTTGATTTCAGTTAAGTTGTTCGCTTTGGAAAGTGATCACCGCAAACCTCTGCAAAAAAAAAACGTTTCGGGAAAAGAGCCACAACTCCAACAATTTTTAAAATGTTTTCAAAATTTAACTTCTTTTTTATTCTTGGGTACTACTACCAAAAATAAGTCTTTTGCTTTTTCAAATAAAATTAGCGTAAAACCCGTGAAAAAAATCACGAACATAAGTAAGTTTTTTCACTTCTACTTTGTATATAACCCCTTAATACTTGAATACCGAGGAATTATGACAAGTAAATATTTCTTGCAGGTATATTTTTTTTTTAAATGAACAAATTTTCATGAAATCATACAATAATATGTGTAATGGATTTGAACAATTTTATTTTTCGAGTTTTTCAGTTAAAAATTAGAAATTCTCGATCTGCATAGGTAACATATCTTTTACAACATTTTGGAAATAATAAGAAATGCATCTACTATTCAGTTTAATTGTTTACATTTTTCATCTGTCTAGAAATGTTATTCACGGTCAACATCTGTTGACATTTTTTCTAGATAACTGATTCTTTTTTTTTCGTCCTTTCGAGCTTGTTTCACTAACGTTACGTTTTTCCTAAGCATTTTTTGTTTTTCTCGTCGCTCGTAATTCGCTTGGTTATATTTTTGCAAACCATTTTTGCATATTTATTTATTTAAAAGCAGTATGAGAAAGTCCATCGACTTGATACGAGTATTCGAATGACTTCCTTATAACGAACATCAGTACATGATGTGTACAGGTGTGTACCACGTAATAAGTACAATTCAAAAAGTGGCGCAGAAACGCATAAGCGTAGCCTCACAGAGTACAGAAAAAAAGAGGGGCGTCGGGATTCGGTCGGTCAAAGCCATACTTATAACGTACTCTGCTGCTATCTGCTAGATAGGAAGTCGGACCGCCTTATAAAGGCTTTATATTCATAACTGTAATGAAGCAATTGTTCAGAAATGCAAAATAACCATTGTTGGTAATGACGTTTCTCATCATGATCTACGCAACGTTAAATATGAAGAATGGTGCACTGCACTGACACTGTTGCCAACAAAATCAATCACGCGCTCATTGACATGGCAGTCATGGCAAACAGCTGGGGAAAAATAATAATAATAGTAACCCATGCAGACGAGTATTTTTTGCCAGCAAAAGTTGGCAGGATTTTGGGCCGGCTTTTGGTGGGAGAGAGAAGGTCCCGCTACGATGCGCGAGATAGATAGAAACGGACGAAATAATTCCATTGTATCCTCCTCCAGCCGTTTCGTCAAGCGCACGCCTCATTCTTTTTCATGATGCGCGCTTGTTCATTCTTTTTTAATTTTTATTAATTAAGCTACGGACTTAATTTGACTGGATTTCGTAATATACAGTTATATAATTTAGTAATTGTGACGTGAATAAGACACAAACATTATCAGTATAATTTTATATAGTTGGAAGGTCGTCTTATGAATAAGTTACACTATCCTTTGAAAATACAAATAAAAATAGCGAATGAAAAAAAAATGTTTTCAAAAATACATATGAAACTGTTGTCGTTTATAAACCTTTTTGCTGTTTGAAACATTTTACGATGCCGCTGTTCAAGTTTTATCAATCCAGTTTCAAACTCTTCTTCCGCCAAACTAGTTAGTCATCGTACAACTCCCAGTTTCATATCATACTTATTTGTGAAGCGTCTTCTCCAAGATGTTGTTTCAGCTATGCAAACAGGTGGTATCACTTATTGCAATGTTACAGGAGCAAGATAGGTGTCTGAAAACATCCCTTTGAAAATTCTAAAACAGGTCTTATTTCATTGAGCAAGATCTGGAATATTAGTTCAAAGTATGAGCGAGCGTTGTTGTGAAATGAAAAAACTGTTTTTGTCAATTCCACACGTTTCTGTAGCCAAAGAAATATCTCAGATAAATACGCTTGACAAACTAGAATGATTTGAAGCAGAAAGTAGGAAGATGGCAAACCAGTTTGGCGGAAAATTAGCTTGTCTGTCGAATAAAAAATTTTCGCAACGGTATCGAAAACTAACATCAAGGAGATTAAGTTAACAAATATGTTGAATAAGTACTTTCCGAAATATATTTTATCAAAATACTAGTTACATTTATTGATTACCAAAGAACAAGTGTAACTTACGATTAAGATGACCTCGTAGATAAGATCGAATCCCATTTGTGTATATGCAAAAAGAATTTCCCATGATTTACCTGGTTCTAGAGAGAATGACGAGGCGTGTAAATTTACTTCTGAACGCGATCGAGATGAAACCGAGGGGTTGTTCAAAATCAGACTTTGCTGTGATGACATGGCTGCATTTTCAATAGATCGACCCGAAAGCAACTCCAAACAAGAACTGTCAATGCTGCGCGTTTTTCTTATTTGAGGAACCAGCGTTGATTCTGATCCTCCGTTTTCTTCATCTTCAGGCCAAAATGACACTTCCTACAAAAAAAAACTTGTTATGACTTTTGATAGTCATATGTTTGCTGACAAATTTCTACTAATCTTTGTATATAAAAATTGTTCGTATTATCAAGAACTACTCTAGACCACTTCTTTTTTCAAGATTCTGCATAGAAATGTAAATTTTGGCATTAGTATACATATATTTTATAGTGATTCATCTTTTATTTTGTAGTTGCGTGTGAATCAAGGTAACGTAAGTATTCTATTTTGTTAAACGAGACTATAATAAGATTTTTAACCTAAACCCAACATTGTTGAACCAACATACTCGCATTAGTATTTTTATAATGCTAATTAATCCGGCGAATACTTAACCTCATTCAAATATTATACTTGATCCGCAGCAAACCCTTTAATGTTCAGTACACATACTATAAATTACGAGAGAAGAACATTTTTTCAAATACATGATAACGTAGTCTTTACAATTAAAAAGTATCACGCGAATAAAATGATTCCAGATTTTGTCAATCGACATCTCAACTATGCATTATCTCATGACGAACTAAATTCACTTTTTATCACACAATCCTGGCAAAAGCGCGATAAGACTGAAGTGTGACCAAAGTGAGCCATACTGGTATATTTTATGCAGGATACCTGCTATGCAAGTTATTTTCTAATGGGGAAGTGAAATATTATTTATTCACGTCAAACATTACATTTTCAGAAAAATTTTGTCAAACATTGCAATCTCGCAAAAATGAAAAATTTTTTTTTTTTGCGATCAGTCTAATTCTGCAAAGTATATGAACTTTTAGGGCAAGATCACTGTAATGCCCCTTTCACTGAGTACTACAAATTTTTAGCAAATTATTGCGAATTTCAAAGCGTGCAGAAGATTCGCTATTCAGGGAATTATGACAAATGATTTTGGCGTGTTTCCAGTCAAAGTCGAATACAGCAATCTTTTACTTGAATAAGTTTTAGCACTCTCTCGAGTCATGGCCGCGCAAGCAATGTTGACTGCCGTTTATCGGAATCGCTCAATTGCGTTCACGCTTTTGAACAGTCCGCCATTCATGCCCGAATCTTCTTCGCTGATTGGAGATCCGTTCTCCACAACGCACAGACCTTAGAGTACATGGACTGCCCATTCCCCTATCTGCCCCAGCAAAAGTGGTTGGCAAAAGATTGGAGATTGGAGACAGTCTCCATCACATTGGTAGTATACCTACATATATGTAGTATATATAGTATGGTATTGTATATATAGTCATAATAATCTATAGTATATATAGTAATAGTATAATATTAAACGGACACTGTCGCCATACTCCAATGTTTTGCCATCTCATTTCGTGAATGGCCAGTCCATTTACTTTAAGGTCCATGCCACAACAGCATTTCCATTGTGGCTGGAATTCTGATAGAGGCGCTTATACTTGCACACAGCAGTTAGCGCGCAAAAATAAAACCAATTCAAACCGACTGCTCTGTGTCATCAGCTGCACATCAGCTGTTATTGTATTCAAATACACGGGTCACATATAGTCGAAAAATTAGTGTTTGTAAATATCTTATGAAAATTTACAAAAGCGTTATTAAAGGTACAAAAATTTCAGACTGGACATTAATAGTTTTCTAATGGGCTCAATTGTTTTTGTTAAAATAATGCCTGAACGATGCAAGATCTACCGTATTGTAATATTTTTTAATTCGTAATTTTCGTTCAAGGAAACTGATCGAGTAATGTTGATAAACTTACCCCGAGTCTTGTAACAAACATATCTTCAACAGATTTAGGCAAATATTCCCTGGTCACAGCAACTTGACGCCATTCTCCTACAGAGGGAAGTAGCGTGGCTAAAGCAACATCGTGGTAATTCGCGTAGTGTTTGGCAAGAGAACAGTGCCTCTCGAGCACGAAACCGTACCTCCTACGTTCTTGTGTCATCGCCTGATACATAAATTTACTGTATCATTTTTAGAAAGCAACAAAACCAAAAACAATTAACGTCAGTAAACAATTTTTCGTCAACTTTAACTCCTTTAATTGATGGTACAGACAGGAGAGCTCGAAACAAAAGGTTTCAGCATCACACGTTTAATATACATTACACCATACATAACATATGACTTCTAGAAAACAACATGATTACGTAGATGTTAAGTTTTTGCGATCGTTGAGGCTCATACAATATGGTATATAAAAAGAGACAACGATTTTTCTCCTGAAATGGAAGAAAGTTCTATGAGATATGTAAAAAAAATATATGAGTACATTAGGATAAAGATTATATTCCTCAGATTTGAGAGCGAAAATTAGACAAGTACAATTGGAGAGAGAAAGTAAAGTGCAAACTGCGTTGAGAGTGAGAAAGCGCAACGATAGTTGTGACTTTTTTCCTCACAAGTTTAAAATTTTCAAATCATCTGATTCTCGGAGCGAAATATATTGTAATAAACAACATCTCCTCGTAATACAAATTTATTTAAGCTTTCGCACACTTGGTTACTCTTCGGTACTTAAAGTGACCAAGTTGATTTCGTTCGTTTTTCTTTTGAATTTTTTGATAAATGTATCATTGGTATCGACAACGTTTTTGGGATCCTGTTTTTTAGATAACATTTGAATATACAGAAATATGATTTTTGGTAATTTTTATTCGAGTTATCAATAAAAATTTTTGTTTTTTTGTAAGGTGAACGTAACATTCATATTCCATTCAAATTTAAGATGGTAGCTTTATCCGAGTAATTACTTACGTTTTTGAGGCTTTCCTCGCAGAACGCTTCGAGCTTTGATTTCTCTTCATCTAAAATCTGCATGTGCTTCAGCTCTTTGTCCATCGCTGATACACTTTTACTCGCACCCCTTGACTTTTTCCGCTGTTTTTTCATGGTGGCAGCTGCTTTACTATACATTTCAGTTCTTGTCTTGTGTAGCTGGAGAAATTTTTTTTGCTCGCTCTATATAATTCAAAAAAAATATGATGCATGTTTTCGAATGTACACAAATACCCGAAAGTTGTGAGGCTAATTATTTTTTAATTAAATGTGATTTAATTGTTCACTTTTTTATTTTTTCAAAAAGTTTCTATCAACGAATTAAATTTTCAGTACTCTACGCAGGCCGTGATTCTCAAGTTTTTTAAATATTTAAATAATAGTATAAAATATATTTGACGAATTTCCATCCTCGTAGATTGATTCGACTTCTTCATGTGTGCCAATGAGTATTTTCAAGTCGAAGAAGAAGACGCTCATGAAATTTTTTCTAAATGCGCTGACTAGACTGAGAATGAGACAAACGACTCCCTCACCTCCATCATTTTCATTGGACAATGTTTTTATGGAGGGTTTAAGAACTCAATTATCTTCTCAATTACATGTGATATCTCAAAATTTGTCAAAATAACTAAACTTCAAAAATAGAACCAACAATTAGATAAAAAAGTTAAATAATTCTAATCTTTTACACGAATTTTTTCTTAAAGTTCGTCATCTTAACGAGCCTTGAGATTGTAATCGTAAAAAATATCGTATTGCACACGCACGTAAAATACCACTTTAAAGAAGCAAGTAAAATCACCGTTACGGTAACACAAGCATTACCTGCTTGATCAAGAATATATTATTATCAAACTCGAGAATAATGTATTTAAAAAAAAGAAAGATAATAAAAACAACATCTTGTGTAATATCTTATTTATACAGCGTGATCCAAACTAAGTTGCACACCCGAAAAATACCTCATGAACTTCTAAGACTGTTTTTCCTTTGCCATTCTTCTTCAAATTCAAAATCAAAAAAGTTAGGGGTGCCCGGGGTTACTCCGGACACGGGGATAGACCGGACAACTCAAATATCTTATAAACAAACAATTATTTCGATCCATGGATTGACTTCGTAAATGCGCTTTCATGTGACAAACAGACGTCAGTTAGCTAGATGACGCTGAGTCAATTAAGTTTGGCGTCAATCGTGTTCATTTCAAAACGCGCGCGTTTTTTAACTGTAATTTTTTTTTTCAATTCTCTGATTGTTTTAGTATATTTGATTTCCGTGCATCGTAACGACGGTCTGGTTAGTGTTTTGAAAGTTCTAATCGTGCAGAATACAGTGATTATGTTGAAAATAAATTCATTATTGCGTCTCAAAAATGAATTATCTGTTTGGGGCTATACCGGATAAAAAAAGGGGGGCTAGACCGGACCCATAATTTTCGACTTTTCATCGAATTCAATTCAGTTTTACGACTAACGTTCATTACATGTAGCAAAACAATTAAATAGTTTTTAATAAAGACTCTGAAGTCAGTTTAAGCATCAATTGTTTGTTACAGTAGGGTGCCAAGTTTCAAGACAGTACGTATATTCCCGGCGAGCATGCACGAAAGCATGAAATGAGCATACAATTCATTCGAACTTTGTTTCATTTTCAATTTCATTTTTCAATAGTTATTTGAAAGTTTTTTTTTTTTATTTAAATAATTTTGAGTTCAATTTTATGATGTTAGAATTTCTTAAAATATTTTACAGTTTACCAAGCTTAGAAAAAATTTTAAATATAAAATAGACAATGTAAATTGATTGTAATTTTATTCGAAATGTTGCTTACTTTTTATAAACAAATGTTACTCAATCAAAAATGATTTCGTTTGCGATACGGCAGAAAAATAAGAGGCATGCTTGTGACTTTGTTTATCGCTCGCGTCAAAGCACGTTGCGCGCTTTCAATAAAACGCTTATTACTAATAAACTATTGCAGCAATGAATATAATTTTTTGACAAAAGCTTTTTTCAATAGCACCAAACAAATCATCCGCTAGAAGTTTTTCCTAACATTTTCATTGTGTGAAAATTTTGTTTTCCGGTCTAGCTCCATAGGGTGTGAAATTTTGGATATTGGGTTGGTCACTTCATCGCGACCTGGTACGAGAACTAATGCATATTTTTCCGAATCATAAATTAGGAATCGTAGCAGAAGGTTGAAGCTACACAACAGTATATATAACTGAGGTAAGGACCTAATTGTAAAGGGCGTTTTTTCAATTTCCAAAAAGCGTCCGGAGTAGCTTTGGTCTCCCCTATTCAAGTTTAGAATTTGAACTGTAAATTCGCTCCCTCGACGAATGAGGATGATAAATCATGAATTACACTATCCAAACTTTCTACACATTTTTCGGAGTCGAAAAATCCTCTGCCACTTTTCACAACAGTCAAAAAAAAAAAAAACTGAGGTGTGTTTTTAAAAACGACGAGAGAAGTAAAACTTTTCATGTTGAAAGAAAAAGAAAATAGATTTATAAAAACAAAAGCTGACGAAAAAGAAACAAATTTAAGCAAAGAAAAAAAAAAAAATTTTTTAATCAAAAAAATGTTAAGTGCTGGAGAAAAACTCGCAAGTGAAATAGAAAACTTGAAAAATTTTTGAAATTGAAAATTTAACTCAGAATTTTTACTTCTCCTGGACAGTTAATTTTTAGCGTACCATTAAACCTTGGCAGGAGAAGTAAAACTTCTGAGTTTAATTTTCAATTTTGTCACGAACGAGATATAGAGAATAATCGTAACATTCAAATTGGGGATGTTGGACAGTTGTCCAGGAATCTTATTCCTTGATCTCGTCGAAACGGAAAGGACCCTCTATAGGCAACGGCCTATAGTGACCCT
>JAPYZL010033214.1:0-11139 GCA_030522825.1 Platygaster orseoliae | reverse complement strand
ACATTACCTGTAACAACATGCACAGCCGAAAGATCGTTTTCTACCCTAAGAAGACTGTTGACATACATGAGAAGCACTATGACCCAAGCTCGGCTCAAGTCTTTGAGCAGTTTGCATGTTTATTCTGAAGTTGTGATGAATGTAGATTTGAATGAGATAGCAAATGAATTCATAGAACGTTGCGAAATGAGAAGAAAAGTATTTGCGCTTTCGTAAAGTAACTAAGCAACAATATTTGCGTCGATTGTACTATTTTTTATTTTTTTACATTAAATTACTGTTTATATATGTACTACCAACATACGGTTTCATGTTTTTCCCTACTTTTAATAATCACGTTACCCTCTCCGTTCCCTTTATAAACAATTTTTTTGCTCCCCCAATATTTTTTGGAACTTGCCGCCCCTGATATCAGCAATAAAAAAATTGATGCAATCTCCCAATTACTGAAAACCGATTGAAATTTGAATTCTAAATAATCGAATTTTAGAAATTCATATAGCCACCTACAAAAATACCAGAAATTTATCGAAATGTCAAAAAAAGTTTCATACATACTAAAAGCATGTGAGAAATAACAGAGATTTTTTAATACCTATGTGTATAAAAATGTATAAAAATGCATAAAAATTATATTCATAGCACATTTAAGAATTTTTGCGGCTAAATGGAAAATAACATTTTACAGGAATCAATTTTTAAAAAAGTTTTCTAGGATTGAAAATACGATAAATTAAGAAAGTAAACAAAACCGATACTTTTCAACAAATAAACAGTAAAAAGAAATTGCTAAGCAAAAGTATTAAAAATTTCCAAAAAGTCAGAAGTTCGAAAAGCTAAAAATATTAAACCCTCTCAATTGTTCATGTTTATAAAATTGAATTCTAGAGATTCTGATTACAAAAAAAAAAAGTTCACTGAAAGATCCATGAACTTGAGAATCTACAAGATTTTTTCAATCAAAAGTTTTGAATTTTATAACATTTATTGATATTTAAAAAAAATAGAAGTAGAAATAATAAAAATATGGATAGATGCAAAGGTGTTTTCTCGATACAGTTATTATTTATTCATTTAAGAAAAATTTTTAGATGCGCTGATTAATTTTACCACGGTGAAATGCAATGTAGATTTCACTGTAGTAAAATGAAATGCATATTTCACCATGGTAAAATGGGTAAAATGCAATGCAGAACCTGAATTCTGCATTTCTGCCATTTTTGAAATGTCGTCAACATGACGGATCATATTCGATTTTTGGTCTTGTCGCGGGAGCAACGCGACAAATCTGCAATCATTTTTTTCATTCAATTCAATTTCATTGCTCTTGACACAAATTTCACTCAATTCGAGTGAGATTCCTGCAAATCAAACAGGAGTGGAAATTTCACTCTAAATGAGTGAAATTTCAATCGTTTTAGAGTGATAATTTACTCGAAAAATTGAGTGGAAGGATCTCTCGTTTTTTCAAGCTGAGTATTATCTAAAACAAGTGAAATTTCCCTCATTTGTAGTGAAATTTTCGCTCCAATTTGATTCGCAGGATTCGTACTCAAAGAAACTTAAAGAGTCTAATATGTAAAATAGTACTTCCTATATATATATACCATACATTTGTTGAAAAACATGTCCATTATAAATATATAATTCAACAATTTCAGTTAAAACAGAATACTCCTGTACAATTCCGTTTTTGAAATTGTTGGCAGTATATCGTATCGGTTGTTAACTGCTTTTAACATTAAATTCTGAGGTACATTTATAAATTACACTATTATTGGTACCATGATTGCCATTGAACCACTGTGTATGAAATAAAAATCAATAAATTTCATTACAATATTTATAAACTCGTTTCGAACCTTACCAAACGACTATATTCTGTCCCGCCTGCGCGACCACGACATCGCTTTCAGGCACCCAGGAAGCGAAGCTTGCCTCCGAAAGCAACAAATGTTTCTGGCCCCTCTCGTCGCTGAGCCACAATTTCGCTTTCTTGTCCCGGAACAAGAGCCTGTGTCCAGTTTCGCTGAGCTCTAGCCAGTCAATCCTCGAATCATGACCTATGACCCCGACCGTTCCACCGCTCATGAAGTCGATGATGCGCACCGTCCGGGGATCCAGCAAATACGCCAGTCTCTTGTTGTCGGTCCCAGGATTTTGGGCCTGGCGCTCGTTCAAGCGCACGCTCACCACGTGCGGGTTCATAGACTCTGTTCTCACGGACCCTAGAACCTCGTTTTTCCCGTACTCCACGATTATGAGTTCACCGGAGTGGAAAATGAGACAGACCCCGGGATAGTCGAAAAAGTATTTGCAATCGTGGGCCTTACGGTCCCACGGTATTTCGCTCAGGAGATTGAGCTCGACGTCGCTGATGAGCATAGTGTTGGTGGTATGGGCCACCACGTGGTTGTCCCGGCGACCCAGGACCCGGACGTCCTCAATCTCGTTTCCATTTTGGGACCTGATTATCACTGGGCGACCTTTTCCTGCCCAGGGAAATGGTATAGTTAACTATGCAAATAATAGTATTTGAATCAACTTGTATTATTTATGGCTGAGCTTCAAGTGAGTAGGCAGGAAGAGATTTTGTGGGTTCAAACCTCTTCCCAAAATTCGGATAAAATTAATAATTATTTCCAGAGTGACTGAAAATATGCACGAAAAAATTTAATAATAGCGCATTGATATGCACGAAAAAAAAGCATCATATTCTCAAAAAAACATTAAAAATCTGTAAAATATGCAATAATAAATGCACAATAAAATACTAAAGAGTATCTTGATCTTTATCATTCCTATCGCAACTGTCAATGACTTGCTTTTTAATGAAAATACTAAATCATTATTAAAAAATATGCAGAATCATGCATATTGCATACATAATTGTACGTTATGATTCAGCTATACTGTTTATCTTTGTTTTCGAATGGCATGATATGCTCAAAAAACATGAAAAGTCTGCAAAATATGCAATAATAAATGCACAAAATGCTAAAGAGTATCTTCATCTTTATCCCTATTGTAACTGACAATGACATGCTTTTTAATCAAAATACTAATTGTAAGTCATTATTAAACAATATGCAGGATATGTATTATAAGCTGAAATTGCATAAATATGCAAAATAAGCAATTAAGCAAGCAATATGTTCATGCATATTTTCGGTCATTTGATTATTAAAAAATTGCTTGAGTCCAGTGAATATAAAGAAGAAAAGTTAAAATTAATATCTGACAAACTTTGAATCCTGGAGCATCAAATTCTAAAAAACGCATATACATATATTTATACGCTATAGAAATCTTTCGAAATATTAGAAATCTACGAAAAAATAAAATGTAACAAAATCTATTAAATATTTTTAAAAAACTAAAGTAAAAAATATCTCTAATACAATATTAAAAATCTGTGTGGATGTTATTTTCCTATAACAATCTATAAAAATGCTGGAAATCTATCAAAACTTGTATTCTCAAGCATTCTAATTCTAAAAATGTATAATGATCTGCATTATAATTCCTGAAATCTAAGGTAAATATATAATAAAAATTTTTTCAAAATTTAACAAATACTAAAAAACAATACCAAAACTTCTGGAAATCTATCAGTATTACTCAAAAAGTACGTATTGTACTATTTTGCCTCTCAAACATAAAAAATAAGCATTTTTATAGTTCTATTACATATACTACATTGTAAATTTAGTAGAATGTAAATACATTACAATGTTTTTTTAATACGAAAATTCGAAAATGAATAAACTAAGAGAATTTTTTCTGTACTTTTTGCAACAAGTTATCGATATTCTTTAGTTACTGTAATAGGTATTAGCTGGTATTAGCCCTGGAAAAGTACATATTATAGAATCTTCCTTTTGGGGAAAATACAAAATTCGTGTACCTCGAAACAGGGCTAAAAAATCTCATTTTAATTTTTCCGAGGAAAAGAGTAACGTATGTGGCACGACGATGCATACACTCATTCAAATCAGGTGTTTGTACTCTCACCACACAATGTACTATTTCTTCAAAATATATAAAACTTTGAGTTCTAGAGCATATGATTCTGAACCTCTTCATAGAAATCTATAGAAATACCAGAAAATTCTTCAAACTGTAAAAATACTCAAAAAAAGCGAAAAAACAAAATTTGCGATTTCATATTGAAAATACTGTTTCCCGAAATATTTAAATGCTCGAAATGATCAAAATTTTCAATACTATAACAAAGTTCTATACATTTAAAGTAATCCATACAAATACTAGAAAAAACTACAAAACTTCATAAATAACATGATATACGAAAATCCTAGAAATCTATAAAATGCTTTGAATCAGCGTGAATATTATTTGTCAAAAATCTATGAAAAAAATTAAAAATTTTCAGAACTTGGGTTCCTAGAGCATCGAATCCTCAATAGCTATACGAAAATTGATAATAATATTAGAAAAAAAAACTAAATCTCAGTGACTTGAAAATCACTTAAATCGAATATCATTATATTAAATATGTACCTATATAAAAATGTGCGTTTCTGGATTCTCAAATTGTGTTACTTAAAATCCCGAAATTTGAAAAATCTTACTCTCGTAACTATGTAGGGGAAGGGGGTGAGTTGTGACGCATGTTTTGTTTTTGGTCTATAAATTTTAATTAGCTCAACCAAATCGAGAGTTATATATGCCGTTGGAAAGCTAACATCTAAACGTAACTTTTATCCCAAAAAGTTATAGTAATTTAATTAATAAGAAAAATTTTTGACGGATTTTTTGAGCACGCGATTTTTTTGCCAAAAAATAAAGTGGTTGTGTTGTGACGCACCTGTAAAATTCTACCAAATGTTGGGAATTATGATGAAAACTCCAAATATCTTCCAAAAAAATGAAATGTTATTCATTTTGAAGGCATTCTGTAATTGGAAAAAGTAGAAAAAATACACAATTTCAAGTCGATGGAAGAAAATGAAAATTTATGGAAAAAGTGAAAATTGAATGAAAACTTAAAAAATTATCCTCCGATTTTTTATCCAAATCGCTGTCACAATGCTTGCAAGCGAAAAACGAACGATTTTTCATATTGAATCACTTTAAATGAACAGAACGATGGCATGTATTGCATTTGATAAAGTTGGCAGCGGTCAGTTTTTTTTGGCAAAAACCTTCAACAAATGATGTAAAAATCAGCATCCTCATCAGATGATGACCCTACAAAAACTAAAAACATTGGTTGCCAGATTCTGACCAATCACGAGTCGTTCGCGACGCCATAACTGATAAGGAAACGGGGTTTTTAGGTCCATGGACTGTAAAACCAATATTGTTTGATTTCACTGTAGACTCGCCTCCTTCAAGAATCATGCAAAAAACGTGCCACACGAACATAAAAATTTTATCCTACATAAAAAACGATATATGATAGTTCTACTATGATTTTGTTACGAAAAATGAGTGCGTCACAACCCAACCACTTGCTGCGTCGCAACCCAACCATGATACCATTTTTGGGTGACAAGCAAAAAATTTTTTACAACAACAAATCGGCATAATGTGCTATTTCACGTGAAAATAAAGAGAAAACACTAAATAAATGTGCATGGCACTGACCGTTTTATGCTGATTTACTATTTTTCATAGATCTTTGAAAAAAAGATGAAAAAAGTTGATTGGCCGAAATTTTACACGATGTCTGGCTACAATACAATCAATGCGTCTACTCACTTCGGTGCTAGTACAAAAACTGCCTCATAATAAAAGAAAATTTTAACATGACAGATCCGCCATATATTGCAATCACCTGTCAAAAATTACCGACTGCGTCACAACCCAACCCCTTCCCCTACATTGTCAAAAATTAAAATTTTAAAATCTTGAAGGAAACGTATTTTTTCAAACACGTCTCCTAAAAATTTTTTCTGCCGATATTTCTGTAAAAGAACTTCGATCTATTCGGTATTTCATCATTTTGAAATCATATATTGTTTTAATACAAAAGTAAAGCTTAATTTTCAGTTTTTTCGTATGAAAAGTTACAATACTTCTGGGAACATTCTTCCAACTTCAATTCAACTACGAAAAAAAGAAAGGAAGAGGAAATTAATTGTTGTAAAGATACCATCCAAAGGCCTGACAACTAATTGGCTGGGCCCAACGTGAGCAACTTCGTGACTGCCTCGGACTATGGTTCTTCTTAGGATGGTCTCAAACATTTCGACAGCGCCGCACAAACTACCGACGACGAGCCTCGAGCCGTCTCGACGCCAGGCCAATGCTGTCACCTGGGTGAGTAATTTATATATATATATTGCAAAAAATATTAGCTGAAATATATACATTCTGGCAGAATAAATGTGCGATGTTTGAGTGATGTCGTAAAAAGTGCATTGATGCTGGCAGTGTTTCGCTTTTCAAAAGCAAGTTTACAATGCTGCTTTGATGATACATTGATTGCAATTTAGTTTTTGGGAGTCTAGCGTTGATTTTAATGTTGTATTAATGATGCTTTCATGTATCAAACAGATAATGCCTTTGTTGGCTCAAAAAATGCTCATTCAAAGTACAATCACAATTGTGAGTTAACTAACTGACAATCGCACCACACTCTAATAAAAAAACCATTTGGATTTCCATCTGGGATCCAATTGGAAATTCCATTAGAGAAATGGTCAGTTTTCTAATTGGACGAGCCAATCGGCTAGTTCAATTGGAAATACAACTGGCTTAATTTCCAGTTGTAAATGCAACAAGATTTCCATTTGGAAATCCAACTAGAAATTTACTTGGATATTGATCTGGAGTTTCATTCAGGTTTACCCAGAAGGAATTCAATTGGATTTAGAATTGAAAATATTATTAGATTCTCTATTGGACTAGCTAATTGGTTCACCCAATTAGAAATCTGACCATTTCTCCAATTAGATTTTTTCAGTAGGATAAACACTCAAACATGCGCCGGCATACAGCTACGTTATTTACTGTGAATTTCTGGTTAACACATGATTTGACTTCGATTGTGCAATGAATGACAAATCGATAGCTCAGACAATAATATCCCTACAATGGGCATATGCCTAAATGTATAAATGATTGATAAAATACATCTTGTTGTTGCAAATACGGATGACCGAAAAGTGTGTCCGTCATTTACTACCGGAGTGAGAAATACCGAAATCATGTAGAACTACTTGATTCTTTAATTGATTTTAAATGAATCCTGTAAGATGTGACATTCTTGTAAGGTTTTCCTTACACTATGAATAAGAGCATAACAAAATTCAAAAATTTTATTGGAAAATCGACCAGTTGAACAATCACTCATTTCTTTAAGAATTATTTGGGAAACTATTTAAATTACCGAGTAAAAATTAGACAATTCGCGATTATTCGCCTCTTCCCAAGTTGCTCGTCTTGGACTCCAATCAAAAATGCGAATTTTATTCCACGAACCCACAACTACTCCTTGACCACTCGGACTGGCACAAGCGACAGTCATTTCCTTTTCGTCACTATTTCTACTGTAGTCGAAAGTTTTACTGACTTTTCCATGTGAATCATAGAAAGTCACTTTTTTGTCGCTCCCGGCAATTAGAATATGCTTTTGCAGCCACGCCAAAGAGTAAGCTGGGACTCCATGGGTGAGAACTCGTCCTGTCGATTCTGCAGAACCATCTTCAGCGACGTAATACCTTATGACGCTGCCATCAGCGTGACTTGATATGAATCCGGTTCCTCTTACACTGCAATTTTCCAAGTTATATGTGACCTAGAACGAAGAGTACAGTCTTTGGTACGAAATCCGTAGACACAGATTAACTTTCATACGGATTTCGGACCGAAGACTCATTTCCGCGTTCCAAGTCAACTCGCGAGCTATCGTACCATAGAATATTTTTTTTGTTGAAATCGAGCGCGTAGGCAGAGACGGGTTTTGGAGATTCACACCCCTTCCAAATTGGAAGAAATTTTTTTTTGTTTCATATAAAAAAAGAAAAAATTTATGATGAAAAATAATAAAAATGCAAATTTAAAACAATAATCAATAAAAATAACTATAATAAAGAATACAATGACTAGAGTTGATCAAAAAATATACTTACTTAAATCTAGAGATCATATTTAGAAGCCTTAGTTTTACTAACTCAAAAATAACAATAATCCTAGTTTCACAAGAATTTTTTCCTGAACACAATTCTAACTATAAATGTTTGGCTAAAATAACGTAGAAAATACAACTTTGGAAAATTGTTTGAGCCCATAGTGATTAAAAAGAAAACTAGAATCAACGAAAATGCTGAAAATTTAATGTAACCTTTGAAGCATCGAATTTTATGAATCTATATAAATATAAAAATACCAGAAAATCTTTCGAATAACACTAAACTCTGAAGAAATACTAAAATATTGATAGAATTTTAAAAAAGAACTCTTTTCTGCAAAACATAAACAAATACCTACGATCTATATAACTTTGAACTCTAGAGCATTATATCATACAAAGTGTTTACACATAACAATGTACAGTTATACTTAGAAACCTATAAAAACACCAAAACACTATACAAATCTTATGAATATAATAAAAAATACCAAAATATAAGAGATTTGTAAAATACTGAAAATCTATGTAGAGTGAATATTTCCATAAATCTATAAAAATACTAAAAATTTCTTGAAATATGAATTCGAAAGCATTGAATTCTATAAGTCTATATAGCAATGTTAACAAATACTAGAAATTTATAGATGAATATTAGAAAATACTTTAAAATTTCCTGCATGCTATAAAAATGTAAGAAATACTAGAAATTTATTAATATTCAAAAACTATACAGACATAACTTTCTGAAAAATTTATGAGACTTTGAATCTTAGAACATGTAATTCTACAAAACCTATTTTGAAAATCATCAAAATACCAGAAAATCCCTTAAACTGTAGGAATATTACAAAGTTTAAAAAAATGGCGAAAAATCTATATAAAAGATAGCTTCCTGAAAAATGAAATAAAATCATCAAAATCATCAAAACTTTAAATATTATAGCACCAACTTCTAGAAATTTTTAAATCGATCCATAGAAATATTCGAAATTTATAAAAATACCAGAAAATACAATAGAATCGTATAAATAACATACACTAGGAAAATTCTCAAAATCCATGAAATACTTTAAATCTTCGCATAGTTATAATTTCCTCAAAAATCTGTAAAAATATGAAAATTTTAGAACTTAGATTCCTAGAGCCTAAAATTCTAGATAGCTATATACCCGGACGAACTGAGACGACCACAGTGGTCGGATTGTGGTAGGGTTACGGTCGGATTTCGGTCGGATTATATTTTTTTTTGCCTGTAACTAGCAATAAACATTGCAAATTTATATAATAATTTTTTAGCGTTATAGATCTGATCAGTTTGTGTAAAACTTGAGAATTCAAACTTTTGGAAAGTGTTAGTATGAACATGAACAAACTCATTGAAAGGAATGCTATGTTTATTTATTTCAAAGCAATTATCGTTAATTTTTTTCTATTATTACACATAGTACTATCAATAAGTTATAATTCATAGAAAAATACGTTTAGGAAAGACATGTTTAACCCCTTTTTTATAAAATCAAACCACCGCGGTTAGGTTGCGGTCGGAATATGGTCGTCTTAGTTCCGTCCGGGTAAAATTCCATAATTATACATATTACCTTCTAAGTTTTTGAAATACTAAAAAAGTATGAAAAATACCGAAAGTGTATTGAAAAAAAATCCAAACTTTCAGTCACTTAAGAACCACAAAAATCGAATTCTTTTACCTATATCAAATACGTATATGAAAAATGTGTGACTCTGGATTCAAAAAGTTGTATAACTTCGAAATTTCTAGATTTGAAGAACTGCAAAATCGTGCTTCCGTCACTTGATCGTTAAAGATTGAAAATTATAAAATCCCGGATAAAATATATATTTTTTCGAAAAACGCCTGCCGAAAATTTTTTCTGCCTACGTCTCTGGTTGACATTAATATTACATACCCAATCGGCACGAGAGCTTTTCAAAAATCAGACAGTGTTTCAAGAAGCTGTCAGTATGCTTTAGTTTGTAATGTTCCTATATGTATAAAGATATAACAAATATGTTTATAACCTTCCGAATAAAAGATTCGTAAAGAAATATGATCTGAAATATGTATTTTAAATTTTTCACCAACAATACTACTAAAATCTTCATGTAAGTTAACAAAAAAAGTCTCTAATGAATGTTACGGTATAAACATTTTTGATTTCTTTCAACTGAAACGTTCTCATCAAAATATTTACAAAACATTTATATACATTTTTAATGAAACGTTTTCACAACATAATTTTAAAAAGCTGCCTAATTTGTTCCATGTAAAATATTTTAGTAGTTTTTTATTTGATTGCTAACTGACATATTTCATTTGAAACATTTCAGAAACGTTTTTAAACGCATACGATGAAACATTTTGACAATGCTTGTTTTGTTAGATATCTGACCTATTCATACGAAATGTTTCAGTGATGCTTATTTTAGAAAGATTCTGATATCTTCCATTAAATGACACGCTGAGAGTAAAAAAATGAAACGGAAAAATTTGAGCGTGAAATTCAAACACGGAAAGTTGAGAGGAAAAATCAAACTCAGAATCTTATAAGCAAAAAACCAACTCTGTAGTTTTAAGGAAAAAAAAGACATGAGAGCTTCCTTGGAAGAATGTCTTTTGTCCAGAGCTGCCGGAAAGTCGGAAAGTTGGCCCCCTCGGCCCAAAATATTTATAGGTATAAATACAGCCAATGAAGAGGATCTTACTGCTTGCTCGGTCAAATGAGCGATTTCGGAATGCGTGCGTCCCTTCCGCTTGACTGAATAATAGATTAGTTCAAGTTAAAATTTAATCGTTTCTTTTCCAAACCTTTTTCAAATGTTCTAAATCTTCATCTTTGGAAATGCAATTTTTTATATTGAATTCGAACCTGATTTATCAAAATTTGATTCTTATGCAACTGATAATGTATTAAAATAAAAACTTTGGTGTATACCATTTTGAAATAGTACTTATGTCCAATTGTGCGAATTTCACGTAAAAGGGTCTAATTAAAAAAATTTATTACCGATTAGGGCTGAAA
>JAPYZL010033207.1:0-10697 GCA_030522825.1 Platygaster orseoliae | reverse complement strand
GGCTTAAAACCTTGCGTGAGAAGTGCACTTTTTTAAAAACATCATTGAAAATGTTACGATTGAAAAAAAATTAAAATATCAAAGAAAATTTGTAAATAACACATACAGATGATTTTAATTCTCTTACAATTGTTGAAAGCCTATGATTTCTTTTTAAAATTTTTATAATTGTTACACTCATCGTTTATATATCTTATTTCATTTCATCCATTGATCTTTGTTGATCTAGAGATCATTAATATACATTGCTCTTTATTGATATGGAGAATTTTTCACATTTATTAATGTAAGTAGACTTTTGTGGCAGGGAAGAGTAGTTTGAATGATAGAAATTATTGATTCTGATAACTTAAAGATCTTCTTAATATAAAAGATAAGGGTCAAGTAAATATGGGCCAAGATAACCCCAGAATCACCAGGATCACCCGGAAACTATTATTTGTAATAACTTAAAGATCTTCATAATATAAAATAGCTTCTGAATATAAAAGATCAAGGTCAAGTAAAGATGAGCCAAGATAACTCCAGGATCACCAGATTACACCAGGATCACAAGATCACCCCAGGATCACCAGATTACATACATAAGACATATAGAGCTCACTTTACACCTGAACCTCGATATAAGACATATAGGGCTCACTTTACACTGGAACCTCGATATAAGACATATAAGACTCACTTTACACTGGAATCTCGATATGACACATATAGAGCCCACTTTACACTGGAACCTCGTGAAAAGACATATAGGGCTCACTTTCTACTGGAACCTCGATATAAGACATATAGGGCTCACTTTACACTGGAACATCGATATAAGACATAGAAGGCTCACTTTACACTGGGACCTCGATATAAGACATATAGAGCTAACTTCAGACCGGAAGCTAGATGTACAACATATATGGCCAACTTCAGACCGGAACCTCGACATAAGACATATAGAGCTGACTTCAGACCGGAACCTAGATGTAGGACATATATGGCCAACTTCAGACCGGAACCTAGATGTAGGACATATATGGCCAACTTCAGACCGGAACCTAGATGTAGGACATATATGGCTAACTTCAGACCGGAACCTAGATGTAGCACATATATGGCCAACTTCAGACCGGAACCTAGATGTAGCACATATATGGCCAACTTCAGATCGGAACCATGACTGAATAAATTCAGGAATTCCTGAAACAGCGGGATAAAGTTTTTTTATTATATAGAGAGATAATTCTTTATACTTCTTTATAATTCTTGAAAACTTTATAAGAGTCTCTGGTATTTTTTGTGTCAAGTTGATTAATAATACAAGAATCTACGTCATCTCAGGTAAATGTTTTGTTCAAACGAAGAGACATCTCTATCCACAAATGTACATATGTACGGATATATTCATTCAGATAACAAGTAAACAGAAAAAAAAGCGGTTCTAACTAATCCAATGTATCTTGTTATGATTTAAAGTTAACATAGCGGTAGTTAATCAGAATAAGTTAATGATTTATATCTGCTGCAGAAATAGTTGCTGGTCGGTTTTCGTAGTTTTCATAATATGTACATGTACTTTGCAAAAGATTTATATTAAGAGAATTCATAGGTTTGTTAATATTCGAAAAAAATGAACCTGAAGTTTTAGGGTAACCATGAAAAAGTTTGGAGTAAAAAATTCTGCAAATGTTTAGGGCAACCTTGAAATAAATGTAGGGTTACCCTCAATTTTAAGGATAACCCTAAAAAAGTGGGGCGTTACCCTTACATTTTAGAGTAACCCTGAAAAAAGTTGATTATCACCGTTAAAATTTGACGGTTTGATTGGTATTTGAAAGTAACCCTGAAAAATATTAGGGTTACACTGAAATTTCAGGGTTACCCGGAACAAAGTTAAGGGTTACACTGAAAGTTGAGGGTAACACCTGGAAAATGCAGGGTAATCCTGAAAAAGTTCGGGATTTTTTCGACACGGGTAGTGTGTCTCGTTTGTGTGCTGAATTCGTTATTTGTGAAACAATGGGTATGATAAACACTACGTTGTGAAAATTTCAGTAAACCAAAACATTAACTTTTGCGTAATAGTTTTGTGTACTTAACTTGCGTAGAGCAAAATTTTTCATGTTTGTTCTGTGTGTTTCGCTTTTTTTTTCATATGACACTATTTTCTTTACTTTTTTGTTGTTTTCGACTTTTTCATTTGTCAAATTTATTCTACTCCGTGTAATTTTAGTGAAATCACAAACTTCATCTCAATTCTTCTATTCTATTCTTCTGTTTTTTTGTTTTTTTTTTTTCAACATTTTTATTCATTATTATTCGCAATAATGTTTCACAAAACACAGCCGATTGATAGTGAAAAAGTATCCAAAGCGTGTAAAGCTGTAAGCGAGGGGACTTCTTTGCGTTGCGCGTCGAAACGCTTCTCTGTTGCATTTCCTTAATAAAATTTTTGATTGAAATTGTATATGAAATTGTTTATTTTGTGATACCCACAACATTTTTCAGCAATGAACCTCGTGAAAGTGGCATTTTCCGGAAAAGCGCATTTTGCCTCACAGTTGCAGCATTTTACATCAGCGAAGAATAAAATGAGCCAAAAATTTTTTTTTAACGCATCATAGGAGACATTTAGTTCAGCTAGAACTTAAATTATCTCAGGCTAGATTGTAGCCACATGTGTGGACTACAACATAGTGCCACTTGAAGATCGTCTGAGGTCTGAGCCCTTATGCTGCCTCAAAAATTCAATAGTATCAAAAGTGGCACATTCTGCCCCGTTCTCCCCTAATTATTCATAATTTCATAGTTAAACAATAATTTGTTGTTCACCATTTCAAAGTATTCACAATTTTTTGATAACTAATACTTCGATGAAATTAAAATTATCAATACATGATAATAAAGGCTAATGATGTGTATCATTGATCCGATGATCCGAGAAAAACATAGCGAATTTGAGGAACGCAAAATCTAAGCGGATCGCACAAAGGCGAAACTCACTTCCTGACAGTGGCCCTTGATTAAAATGGCAAAGGAAGGATACGAAGGATACGACGAGTTGGCGGCATCAGCAGGAGCAACAGCTGGTTCTGTTCCCTGGAGCACATTTACAGAACAGAACTCCACTCTTATTGACGCGTCGCGTCATCGTTGTATCCGCCACTGCTCTCTCGCAACCTCGAAATAAAGCACATGTCCTGACAATGCCGGATTAAACTTGTACAAGGGGTTCGCTTTCCTCTGCTTTTCTCTTTTCCCTTGTCTTCTCCCTTTTCTATTTTTCATTTTCTTCCGCCTCCTTTTCTCCTGCCCCCGCGCCCTTTATTGCGCGAGATTCCTAAAGAAAAAGAATCTTTGTTTCCTCCCAGGCGAACCAGTCACTGATCAAAATTTGCATTCTTTCAGCACTTTTCATCCTTTTTTATTTCAACTGTTTCGACCTTTGTAGAGTATTCGGTTCTTGGAGGGTCTTCTTGTCGTGATGATTATTTTGATTGAGGCATATTTCTAAATATTTCTTCGACATATACATATAAATGTGAAATTTATTTGTGTGTTCGTCAATAACTTCTAGACTACTTCACAAAACATCACGAAATTTTTCGCAGTGATTTATCATGTTCCTAGGCAGGTTACAGGCATGTTTTCATCAACGCGCTATAATACTTTGCTCTCTTGCCTTTACCACTGCTGCACTGTTTATTGTACAAGGTAATGTATGTCTTCACAGATGCAAAATCCCTACTATTCTTTGTAACAAAACTTAATGTGCTTCTCGATTTATTTACAATGTAGTGAATGTGTGCATTAAACGAGAGTCTGTCATCAATAATACCTCCAAGATCCCTCAGTTCCTTCACTCTTGTAATATTCACATCATTCAGCCTGTAACTGGTATCGACCATACATCTCGATCTAGAAAAACTGATAACATTACACTTCTTAATATTCAATTTAATACCATTTTCTACACACCAATTATGCAGGTTCGTATTTTGTTTCGAAAGCATTCCTTTCTTAGAATATTTTGAATCATTTATATGATTCGAAACTCAAAAGGAAATGAATGCTTTCGGAACAAGAAACGAAAGTGTAATGGCTTACTTTTGTACAAATTTCAGAAAAAGAATATTCAGAAATATTGAAGTTTGCTTAGGAATATTCATGAATAACAAGAAATATACAATCAATATATGTGACCTGATCTGTAGAAACCTACCTATAAACTAAAACATCTGTTTGAGAAAAACGCGGCCAAAGTTCCTCGCCTAAAAGGGAATAAAAGATCTATCTTTCGTTCTTTCCCTTTCTACGTTCATTCAATCGTAATAATGATCGAAATATGCGTGAGCTGATGGGCCTACAGGGACTGGCTGTAAATGCATCAAGCATTGTGGGCCAGCCCCAAGGGACCACTGGACCCACAAGAGACGAGAATGTTGCAGTGATAACAGAGAAACGATAGGGAAGGTCAAGTTGTCTCGTCGAAATAGAAGTTATCAAAAACATATATCCAGAGCTCCACTTTCATCGTATAAAAACGAAATTGGTCGCAATGTATAGAACATACTGTATTCTATTATAATATGTGAAAATCTGAAAATCGAGATTTTAGTCCTTGGGTAGGTTTCTACAGATCGGGTCACATTTGGAAAAGTAAAAGAATACGGAAAATGTTTCAGAAATTTGTGATATACTGACGAACTCAAGGAATATTAAAAAACATCGAAAAAATTTCAGGAAAAATTGAGTTATAGATGAGAATGCACCCTGAGTAAAAAGAGAATGTTAAACTACCCATTTTGTCAAGTGTGAAAAAGTGTACTCTGAATCTTATTCCAACGTTTCAACACTTTTGCCGTGTTTTCAACATATTAACTTTTCATAAATTTTTGCTTTTTTGAACTCTTTTAAACTTTAAGGGGTATTTGCTTTAGAGATATTTTTAATCATGGTAATTTTTTGATGAAGAAATATCAAAGAATAAATATGAATATTGAGGTGGATATATATATTTTAGTATCTCGAACTTTTTTTCAATAAAAAATTTGTATACATTTTTTATTTAGTACGAATAGTTTTTTTAAATTGAAAATTCGAGAAATATTAAGGAATATACGAGAATATATGCTGATGAATTGCAGAAAGAATAACTACTCATTTTGATAAATAAATATTCAAAACGCCCTACAAACTACGAAGAAAACTGTAAAAATACCTGTAAATCAGTCTGAGCTTCTTTTTATGCTCGAAAATAAATGAGAAGTATGATTACAGTACAGGAATGCCTTTCAGGACGGCAGCTCGAAAAAATGAGAAGCGTTTTTAATAGGTGTGGGGGGGGGGGTCAGGGATTGTTTTGCTGAGATAGAAGCCGAGGGAGCAGATGCTCCAGAATGCAAATCGTGGATTAATCTTGGCAGGCAGCAGCAGCGGCAGCCCCATAGAATCTCGGACCCCATAGATTTTCGCGAGGGTAAACGTAAACGAACGCTGCGTGGATGTGAAAGTCGGCATGTGCCGAGGACAGGAGTCACTCCTTTTCAGAGCCCTAAACGTCACGGATTACGACACTTCCCGGGATGGTCCTCTTTTATTTTATTTTTCTCCCGTTTTTGTTTGTCCAACTCGTCGCATTCCTGTATCCATTCAAGAAGCAAACGCATTTTTCCTTTTTCGAGAATTTCGTTTCTCGAGTTAGGTGAGGTATATTTCTAAATATCTAAGTCAATGGTGTGGCCTCTCTCTCCGCACCCTCTCTCCCTCCCACACAGTCCGATAATATTTATGATTTCATAGATCGTTTTAGATTGTGAACACTGCTCATAAATCTCTGTATAACCTTAAACGATATTTCAGATCACAACTATCTCTGCGAGATTGAACGTATGAGCACAACACTTCGAAATTCCAAAATGCAAAAAAATCTAGCCACGTATTAAAGAAAATAAATGGCACGTGTCGAGGTATTTCCCTACGCGCGAATTCACGTATTGATTTCATCCCCGCAAAGCCACAGCTCTAAAATGTGTTTTTTTTTTCTTCCCAAAGTCCATCAAACTAAGCCCTAATAAACTATAAAACCTAGGATTCACCGAGAGCCCTCTCGAGATTGAATCTTTTTTTAAGGGGGGCTTCTTGACGTGATGAAATGGCACTTCGTCTTCAGGGCGTTTTTCTCAAAGTGTGTAACAAGGAAATTCGATTAAAGTATTTCACAAATATTCTTGAAAGTTTTTATGTTCAGTAGTACGTGATCACATATGAAAGTGATGCTTGATCAGAAATAACTTTATTGTAAAATAGAAATATACCTTTTCTTGTTGAATAATTGAGAACAATGGTGAACAGGGCCGACGATTAAGAATGTGGGGGGCCCTGGGCCGAACAATGTGTGGGGGCCCTTTTGCGGTCACAGATTAATGACATTATAGGATAAAAATAAATTTCTGATTCATTTTGTTGATTTACTATCACAATTGAAACTAATTTATCTAATAAAGAGTAGAAATCAGTAGAATTCAATATAAGTAAATTGTTTCAAATTACATTTGTAAAAAGTAGTAACAAATGTACATACTATCGAATTTTAATATTTAAAAGACTTTTTACGGCATCTTAGAAATAACGTGATTTAGAAATAACATAGCTTAGTACTCGCATGTAAACTCAAGAAGAATAATGTCAATTAAATTTTTTTTTTTTTTTGAAAAAACCACTTCAAAAATTCAACATTATCTTTAAAAATTAATGGAGCGATCGAAAATTTTCAAAAGAGATGTTCAACTCCGAATAATAAACTTGGCTTACAATTATAGTTCAATATTTGAGTATATCGAACTTATGAGAAAAAAAATATGTATGTATGTTAGAATAAAGATAATTCATTCTCAAAATTAAGAAAATTCTTCTAATCCGGTAATAACCCTTAAACTGAAAACGATTTCCTCTCATTCCCCATCGAAACCTTATCACGTTCAACGTTCGCCATACACGTCAGTGAATCTTAAATACCAGCTATTTTTTTTCAAGTCAATGCAATCTTACACTGATAATGAGACAATAGATACTACGATTAGAAATCAAGTATATTATGTCCTTTTTTCTTAGTATATGTCAACTAATGCGAGAAATTTGTAAGTTTGAAAACAATTGAGAAAATTATGATAATGAAATACGAGTTACATTGTTCAGAATCCAAAATCTCTTTAAATTCATAAATTTGTCAAACGTTCTTATATAAGTTTTTTTGAATTAACATATTGAAATAAGCACAATTGTGCACTTTTTAAAAAAATTTAATTTTCGATATTTAGTTAAATATTTAAAATGACAACTTTCTACAAAGTTGAATTTTTCAATTCCAAATCTAATTACATTTACTTTCTTTTTGTATTTATTTTTAGAAAAAAAAATTGTGAAATTAAAAATTCTTCGTATTTCTAACTTTGAAGAATTTGCATCAGAATATTCTTCATTTTCAATGTCACATGTCTTGAATAACAGAGGTAAAATTTGTTTTTCATTATTTTTTATGCTTCTTATCTTAATAAACTAAAATTAAGAAAAAATTCTGATTCCTCAAGTTTTCACAGCTTTTAAATTTTTGAAATTCTCAATTTTTGTATGGTCGCATTTTTCGAATTTTCGTGAACTATTTTCGAAATTTTTACTATTCAGTTGAACATTCTACAAGTCATAAATTTTCAATCTTATGCTGTTAATTTTGAAACACTTGGATTTTCTACACTTAAATTATCAATATGTAATTTTCAAATATTGAAATTATTATGCTGATTTGATGTTTTTTTGTTTCGTAAATTTTTTTGCATTTAAATATAAACCTCCATCATAGACGTCGTAACGAGTAGGACTAGAGAACAAAGACCCATTAAATATTTTGTTTTGTTTCTGATGCTGGTTGCTAAAGAGAGCATTATACAGGGTGTGCCACAGTTCGTGGAAATCCTTGAAATCATGGATCCCTGGTGAAATTCTAAGACGATTCTTCCTTTGCTATTTCTTGCAAAACTCAATATCAAAAAAGTTGTTCAAGTTTGAAATTAAAACAATAATTGCACTTTTCCGACAAGTGGAGATAAAAACCACGGACCAAACTCTATCCACATTTTCTTTATATTTTTCTGAGTCGAAAAGTCCTTTGCCACTTTTCACAAAACTCAAAATGTAAATAAATATTCGAGTTTGAAATCTGAGAAATCTGATCAGTTGAAACTTTTAACTTGAATATCTTTTTTGATTTAGAGTTTTGCGAAGAGTTGCAAAGGACTTTTCGACTCAGAAAAATATAAAGAAAATTTGGGTAGAATTTGGTCCGTGGTTTTTATCCTAGCTTGTAGAAAAAGCGGATTTATTATTTAAATTTCAAAGTTGAATAACTTTTTTAATTTCGAGTTTTGTAAAAAACGGCCTAGGGAAGATGATCTTAGAATTTCATGAGGAATCAATGATTTTAAAGATTTTCGCGAACTGTGATGCAACCTATAGTTACTGAGATTAAATGAATGCGTCGTAGTTTGAGGTTAGAATCTTAGATTCGTTGACTCTAATCTATATTGACACCATATACAATTGACACTCGTTAACGTATTTTTGTGACTATCGCAAAAAACATATAATACGTACGATACGCAAAAATGCACGAACGCAAGTTCGGAACAGTTTATATAGTTTATATAATAAATTTAATAAAATAGTAACCTGAAAATGCATATTATAAGTTTTTTAATAAATTAATTAATGAATTTTTAGCAGTTTTGTTGAACAAATATAGCGTTTCGAATGATTTTTATGAAAATTTAGCTGACGTTTTAGTCTTTAAAAAATTAGAAAAACCTATTTGTTCGCATTTTTATGGGGGCCAAAAAATGTGTTTTTGAAAAAATTTCACACCGATTAGTTGAATAGTGACAAAGTAATCGGGCAATAAACAAAAAACGCCAGCTTACGAAGCCAGCTCTACTTGGCCATCGCCGCGACTCCGACTGAGATAACGTGGTCAAGGAGTTAAATACGCACATGTTTCAGAAAACCATTTGTCTGAAAAATGATTTTTATTTACAAAGACTAAAATTAAATTTAATCTATGAAATCGCTAGAAACCGTGCAATCTAAGAATGCAATGTTACTTGTTACCTGACATTAGGATCAATAAGCGAATCAGAGAAACTAATTCATGACAAATTAATCACGGAATAAATTGTTCATTTTGTTTTCTTTCGAAGATACAGAAGAGAGGATAATATTTAAAAATCGTACCTTCTGGAAAGAACATGTAAAATTTCACAGATTCTAAGAGAAAATGACTTCTAAGGAACTTGAAAAACGCAAAAGTTTTTGTTTGCCTCTTGTCCAGTAGTCAATACAGTTTTACTCATGTTTTTATTTATTGAAAATGACACAAAATATCCAGCAATAAATGCTTGCAAGCTGGAAGTCAAGCAAAACGAACGTTGAATCGTTAGTACTAAATATCTCTTGAAGTAAAATGAAAAAAAAATCTCTCAAGTGACAAATTCTGAGTATTTTGAGTATGTGCTTGTAGTAAATTTTTACTTCGTTTCATTTCTATTTTTTAAAAGACTTGCTATAACTTTATTTAATATTCGAAGATCAGACTCAATGTTTTGCAGAAAGAAATTAAACTTCGAAGTGTTTTTAGAAAAGTTTCCTATATAAAAAAAATGTATGTCTGTTCTTTATCAATGCTGTCAATTTTAATTCATAAAAGTGTATTTCTGAAATGTTTTCTGTAACTAATTTTAAATTGGTAGAGTATAACAGTCAAAAAAAAATATAAAGTTTTTATGCACTACAACATGTTTCGTGGCAAGGTGACTTGCACGCAGCATGCAAGAAACATGGCAGCAGCTTGCACGTTAGTACATGTATGCAGCATCCAATTTTTTCGCCCAAGATGTAGCAAACAATAATCGTTGATACAAATTGACCACAACTACTAATTCAATTAGAATATTTTTTAATTTTACTAAATGATTTAGAAAAGGATTTTTTAAAAAAGTATCCACGTGACTGTGCCATTATTATAATTTTCTTGATTTATTCCAACAATTTACAGTGAAATGAACTCTGATTAATTTATATTCTTATAAATAACAATTTTTCTTGATAAACATAAAATTATTGTGTATTTTTTTTCTGATACACTTTTTTTATAATTTTTACCAAAAAAAATTTAAATAAATATAAAAAATGGTTATTTAAAGAAATAGAAATTTATTATGGAACGTTTTCTTGTTTTGATAGGTAAAATAAATAAAATAAATCATAACACATTCACGTGAATACTGTTCTTCAGTTTTTTTTTATTTATCGAGTACAATTCAACAACATTTTAAAATTAATACGTAGTTTATGTAAATTTGCATCAATTAATATACTGTACTGCTTTCTCTGTCAGTTATGAAAATTTAACATTTTCACCATGTAAAAGTTCTGAAATATCACTTCACTGCAAAATGGGAGGATTTTTCTAAAATGACTAATGTTTGGTTGAACAATTGAAAGATCATGAGAAATTTTCTTAATAAAGAAATTAATTCAAAAAATTGTAGGCGGAGCGGCTCGCCTACAATTTTTCACACTAACCCATATGGTTCTGCGTTGCCGACTTGACGTTTATGGTGAATCTGTCGATACTCAACGAGTTGTGAACTATATTTTTC
>JAPYZL010033126.1:0-14169 GCA_030522825.1 Platygaster orseoliae | reverse complement strand
GACAAAATTTCATGCAAAATTCCTTTTGTATATTGAAATGCCAAGGTACAAGGATAATTGTCAGCCCATTTACCTGAGTTGATTCGTAACGATGTGTTAGAAATTGATGCACGAGAACAATACAAATGAATTCTTAAAGAAATTTTTTTTGAGGTTAGTATTGCACAGCACGCTAGGGACGTATACATCGGTTAACTACTAACCTAAAAATATGCTTGTAATAAAAGAAGTTTTTGACATTTGTGTCGCACCATACAACTTGACATACGAACGATACATAGCAGTGGCCCACGATTCCCTATGGCCCACAATTCCCCACTTTCTTCTAATAGATGAAATATAAAATATAAGGGAAGTGTGAGTATCTACACTACCGTGCAAAAAAAAAATTTATGACAATTTTTCCTTTGCTTATTTTCGAAAAACTAAAAATCAAAAAAGATATTCGAATTTGAAACTTAAGGGGGGCAATCTAAACGACCGAAAATTTCCCGTATTTTTAATTTTTTTTTTTTTTCAACAAGAAAAAGATGGCCGATTGTCACTGAATTTTTTTATGTTTATTATGTACTATTTAAGTACAATTGGTAATTTTTTCATGTAATGTATGTTGGTGACACCAAAATAAAATTAAATGATGTATAAAATCTTCAAAATCCCGAACTTCCAAAAAATATCTAAATAGTACTCTCAATACCAAAATCTTCAAAAATTCAAAACATTAAAATCCCCCCAAAAAACCCAGTTTTCCAAAAAAAAACCCTCCCCCAAATACCCCGTGCCTACGCCCTTGCCTACCCTCTCCCCTCCGCCTCTCAACCTTTCCTTTTTTTCTACCCTCTCTCTCTTTCTCTTCTTCTTCTTCTTCCTTATGCCAACCGATAAATTATATTTCCACTACCTTCCATACCTACTCCGGATTTTCAGCGCGCGGTGTGTGTCCCACCACCACCCCCACACACCTACCCCCACCCCGCCGATTTTGTGTTTTCAGCGGCGTGCGCGTGCATGCGGAGGCCCGGCGCCTTTTGTGTTACGTTTTTCGGTGTCAACGAACGTTCGCGGGGCATTTCCCATCTCGTTTCCTCGCGTGTTTCGCTGTCCCCTTTCATCTTCAATGCCACGGAGGGCTTTTTGCGCTATGAGAGAGAGAGAGAGAGAGAAACAGAAAGAGAGAGAGAGATGTATATACATATCCGCGTAGAAGTGGGAGTAGGAGAGAATACGCGATGGCTTCAGCGGGGAATTCCTTCCTTTCGAGGTCGACGATCGTCGCGGGGGACTTTTTTGTTGATGCTTTCTATCAATTCCCCCCCTCTCCTCCTACACCCTCTAACCACCTAATTGGGTGGTGGTGGTATTTTTTTTTTTTTTTTCGCAGTTTTTTTTCGCAACCTCCCCGAACCGCTATAACCAAACCCGAGGAGAATTCGTCGGCGAGACGAAATTGCGAAGCGCTTTTTGCAAGCGCGCCTCGAGCCCTTAATCTTGGTAAGGGTGGGGGAAAGGTGAGCGGAAGTGGTGGGGGTGGTTTTTACGGGCGATTTTCTATGGGAGTTATTGGAGTTAATCACGCTAAATACGAAGTACTATGTAGGAAAATGTATGTATGTAAACATATAGATGGTTTTATGAATTTTGAGTTGAAAAGTTGTTTGTTACATGGAGAAAAATTGTTTGGTTACAACAACCATTGATTTAGTAAAATATGACAACCAAAACTTGTGATATTTAGGTTGCAATAACCAATTATTTGGTTATCATACCTAAAGTTTTGGTTGTACTAGCCAAAACTTTGGTGGACTGATATTTTACTAAATCAATGGTTGCTGTAACCAAAAATTTCTCTGTGTATTTTTTTAAATTCTCGAAAATGATCGAGTTTTTCAATTTTCCCATTTTCCAAAAAATTCAAAGCGAATTTTCAAAGTGAATTTTCAAAAGTTTTTTACAAGAAATGATAAGTAAAGAGTTGACAGTTGAAAAAATTGTGATTTTATTCATGTCCCTGGATTCCTTTATAGGTTAATAGAATTTAATTCTCTAGGAATTAAAGTTATGAAAATTTTTTAGAAATAATATAAACACCCATTTCAAGTATTTCGCGAATTTCTAGATTTTTCGTAGTGTGTTCTGGTATTTTAATTGATTTCTAGAGTTCGATGCTGTAGTATTGAAAATTTGAATGATTTTAAGTACTTGAATTGAATTTGAAAAAGCAGTATTTTTTACAGGTTTTCAGTAATAATATTTCTGCACTTTTTTAGTAAGTACACATTTTGAAAAATTTTAGTCTTTTTACGGAATCTAAGATGATATTATTAAATATTAATAAGTTAATGATTGTTAATTTAATTAATTGTCTTTTTCGCATTTTTTTAGTATTTATAGAACTTTGAAGGAATTTTCAGTATTTTTGAGAATTTTGAATATTATAGTAGTTTGTTAATTCTAGAAGCCAATGCTCTAAAATGTACATTTAATATATTGAATGATTTGCAATATTAATAGAAAAGGTCGAGTCCTGATATAGTATTTTTTTTCTTATTATTAACAAGTTGAAAATTCTTGAGAAATATTACATGTAAAACTTTATTCACGTTTTTTGAAAATTTGTTATAAAATACAATACAATAAAAAATACTATAAATCGTTTTATTAAAATATCCAATAAATAATGGCATGTTCTGAAAATTAAAAAAAAAAATTTCAAAAATAATAAATTGAATTTAAAACTTTCAGGAAATAGTACGAACTTCATTAAAAAAATTTTTTATCATCATAAAATTTTATAAAGAAGAACATCACAAAATTTTTTCAAATATTTAAAACGAATCTTCAAATCTCATTTATTCCTTAAAACTCTCACTAAATCTTTGAGAAATTTACCATGTAAAAATGTAAAATATAGTTCACATTCGTTAAAAGTTTTTTATCAAATATAATACAATAAATACAATAAAAAAGTTTCGTAAAAATATCTAGTAAATAATAGCATGTTCTAAAAATTAAATTTGAAAAAAAAATTTGAAAAATAATCAACTGAATTTATAACTTTCAGGAAATAATACGAATCTGATAAAAAAACTTTTTTTATCATAAAATTTTGATGAAAAAATGTTATAAAATTCAAAAAAAATTTTTGTCTTTATAAAAAACAACATCATAAAGTTTTTTCGAATATTGAAATAAATTTACAAATTTCATTTATTCCTTAAAATTCTTCCTTGATCTTTTAATATTTTTGGAAAACGATATAATTTACGGAAAAAATCTTCATGGTTTTGTGATCAAAAAAGGTTCAGAACTTTTAATATTCTTGTAATAAAAAATTTTATTTCCTGTAGAAATGCTTACAAAAAATTGTATTCATAAAAATTTCAGTTCATAAGAAATGTACGAGGATTAAATATTTTCTTATAAAAAACTTGAAATTTCTTATAAAAGTATCACAGGTTTTTATAAAAAGTTTTTTTCTTATTTGAACTTTTTAAGATTTAACTTATATAAGAAATAAAATTCCTATAAGAAATTTCTAGTTGTTATAAGAATTTTGCTATTTTTTATAAGAATCAAAATCACTAGTTTTTAAACATGTTAAGAAAATTTCTTGTTTGGGGCTCCGTTGAATTTGATTTTTTAAAGTTTAACATTACTTTGCCTAAAACTCAGAAAAAATTTTTCGTGTGATTTTTCAACGTTGTGAACTTGATGAACATCAAAAATTTGTCGAAATTATGATGAATAACATATCAATGTTAAGCAATTATTCAAGAAATCTTCGATCTATACAAACCATGTAATTTTTATACAGTTTTGAAGATTAAAAATTCAAAGATGCGAATTTTCTAAATTGTATTCAATTCATCCACATTTCAAGTTTCTGACATATACAAAAAATAATGAAAATATTGCTCGAAAAGTTACCATTCAATAAAATATTTATAATTTTCATATAATACTGTTAATACTTTTCCAAGCTATTTAAAATATTTATATTGTTTGTATGAAATATTCATTATATATTTATTTCATTCCAAATATTAATTATCTACATTTTATATTTAATATACATTCCATATACATTTGTTTACATAAAATATTCACTTACTACACGCAATTTTACAGAAACATTCCAAACAATACAGTCAATAAAAAACCTACACGAATTCTGGAAAGACTATAACAAAATAATGATAATTTTTCTAACATTTAGTAAAGTTTTACAGATGACATTAATTTTCATCGAATTTCGTAATTTGATAAAAAAAAAACCAATACCTTTAAACAAAGTAGAAATGTCTTCAATCTGGTATTTTTTACTTTTATACAATAAAGAAAAAAAAAATTTCCCAAAAACTATTAAAAATCAACTTCTTTATATTTTAAAATCCCAAAAATCACGAAAAATTTAAAAACAATCTAAAGACTTTTATAAACGTAGATCCAATAAATTAGTAAACAAATTCCCAATTCAACAAAGTCTCTCACATTTTTCAATAACTTTTTAATTATTAACAAAATATGATGAATTATGAAATTTCAATACCACGTCATCGACTGCATAGTTCAATATCATCTGATTCAATATTTATAAATTATTACCCACTAATAGAATATCAATCTCATCAGAATTTCAGGCACAAATCTCCGCTTAGCGGACGCCTTTTCCTCATTATTGTATGCATTTCGTGAAAGTTCATACGACTCTAAAATACCATTTCATTATCATACAGTTACACTGAAAACTCATTTATATCCGCTCTCTCTATCTCACTCTACGCTCGTTTATATCCGAAAATTCAATTGAAATCGCGGATATAAACGAGTGTAGAGTGAGATAGAGAGAGCGGATATAAATGAGTTTTCAATGTATACCGAAACCAAAAAAAAAAAAATTCCTTTAAAAGATACACCGCGTCAACTTTGGAAAACAGAAATTTATTCAATTCAATAATGAATGACAATTGGCATTGACATCATTGTTATCTTGAACTTTCGTAATCAATGGAAAAAGTGCTATAAAATATTCAGCAAATTCGACATTTAAAGTCGCGTTTCCAACTTTTCAGTGATGAATTTGAACCGGATATTTATTTAACAAAGCCAATAAAATGACTTCGCACAAATAAACCACTGACCATGATCAATTCACCCAACAGAGAATGTTTCATTTTGTTATTTTTCAACAGCGTGAAACGCTCTCAGAGCTTTTTCATGAAAAACCGTGTAAGTAATGAATTTTGAATGTAACGTAATAAAATTAATCAGATTAAATTATTGATCCGTCAAAAACGCGTGCAAGCGGAAATTTTCTATGTGTTACATAATGCATAAAGCTTTTTATGTAGGAATATTTATTTATCAAACCGACATCGAAAGTTCTATTTTTAGATATGCATTACTCCATGAAATAACCAAAGGTGTACTTGTTATCTTTTTTTCTTCTTTTTTTTCATGCATTTTTAATCCACTGAAACTTCGTTTACCAACAACATTATCGATTAATCAAAAACTCACGTAAAAAGAAAATCGATAATCGGAATAAATAATACAGGCTTTGTGAGAAAAAAGCCCCCAGTTTGACGCCCTGAATTTTTCAGCAGTTTATATTCCCCGATTTCAACACGAATTGATTTTTGCATGAATAATTTCATGCAATAATTGCACACATGACTCGGCGTTATTTTTACAAAAATAACATCTGCATTAACGTTGCATTCGTGTCAGCCAATGTGATAATAAAATATACTGATGTTACTTATGCAAAAATGTCAGTGAAATATTATTATGAAGCAATCTCGTGTCACGAAGTGTTTCTACTAGCCAGTGAATATTTATAAAATTATTATAAACTTCTTTTTAATATTCATGTCAGGTTTGTGGTTGAAAATAAAAAATTTTTAAAAAGATTTAGAACTTGTTTCTGGAGCTAAAAACAGTTGAAAATTATGTTCGTTAAGTTTCAAAGTTGAAAAATAAACAAAATTGAAAAAAATTGATAATATCACGTTTCATAGTTAAAGTAATAAATAATTATCAAAATTCAACAAATATTATATAGGTATTTTTTACTATTTCTACGGTGGACTTGAAAAATCAGTTTCCTATCATTTTCGTTTATTTCATAAACCTTTGGAACTTCAGGCACATGGAAAATTTGAAAAAAATTTGTAATCATGTGACTTGGAACGAGAAAACCGACTCCTCAGGTCCCTTTTCTCTTTCCAGGTCACAAGTACGACTTAATGAAATTTTTGATTTTATGAAATTTGAGTTACACACTATGAATAAATCGAAAATCTCCATTTCAACAATGATTGAGATGAATAAAATAAGTTTTAAATTTTTTATTAAAAATTTTTTAATTGAATTAACTTTTTTACGAAAAATTTGAAGAATTAGTCCATTTATATTTTTGTTGTATATTTTGTACCCTCTAAAGTTTTTTATTGAAAAAAAAATTGCTTTTTAAATCAAAATTTAATCAGTTATTCTTCAATTTTATTGATATTCGAAAAGTGCATTCGTTGGCAAACAAATAAATGTCTCAATTAACTGGATTAGACTAAAATTGCGGAGTTGGAGCTTTTTTTCAAAACTTGAAAATGTGTATCTACTTATTTCTTCAACCATTTATTGACATTCAAAAAGGCTTCATTTGAAATTATTGAGAGAATTTTTCAAATATTAGTAACTAATCGTGATTTACTTCAAAAAGTTTTAAATTTCTTTAAATAAAAATACATTTGAATTTTTATTTCAATATAACATATTATATTAGTCAATAAAATTCATAAATTAATAATTGATTCAAATTTTTCATTTTAAATCAATAAAATATATTTATTAAAAAATGAATGTCTAAATTTCAAAATAATATTAAATTACAAATTATGATTATATATAAGATATAATTATATATTATAAATATTTAATTAAATATTCGCTTTTTTGTCTTTACAATACTTTTTTAAAAATATATTTCATACTCGAAATCGTTGAAAAAATCACTTAGCTATTTATATTTTATCCTTTAAAATTTGGAAAACATTTTTTTTTTTAAATAAATTGAATTTAGAAGGTACAAAAAATATAACAAAACCGAATGTGTAAAATTTGCCACAATCTAAGATCATGAAAATTTTCTGAAATTCTACAAATTTCTAGAATTTCATAAAGTTATAAAATAAATAAGAATATTCAATATTCTAGAATTGAAAAAAAAAATTGTTTTTCGTTATTAGTAATTAATTTTCAAGTCTTTCAGACTTTGAAAAATTAGTAAAATTTCTGGAAATAATCAATAGTTCATGTGAATTGTCATTTTTTTCATATTTCTTTGAAAACTGCAAATTAATGTTTATCCAGTTTCATTCAAAATCAGAAAAATTCCAAAAATATCAAAATATCATGAACAAACATAATAACAAAATTTAACCAGAATTTTTGATTATTTAATTGGAAAGAATATAATTATATATTTTATTGAAAATTTAATGAAATTAATTACAAGTTTTCATTCATTAAAACTTAAATTTCAAAAAAAAAAAATTAGAAAAATTAGTTCAATTTCTGAAAATAATAAATAATTTACGTGAATTGTCGTTTTTTTCATATTTCTTCGAAAACTGCAAATTAGTGTTCATCCAAAATTTAAAAAACGTTTTTTTTTTTTTATAAATTGAATTTAGAGGGTACAAAAAGTATAACAAAACGAAATGTGTAAAATTTTCCACAATCTACGATGTTAACAAAAACTTTCTGAAATTCTACGAATTTCTAGAATTTCATAAAGTTATTAATTTAATAAAAATATATAATATTCCAGAATTGAAAAAAAATTTTTTTCGTTATAAATAATTATTTTTCAAGTCTTTCAGATTCTTATTAAAAATGATAAAATATTATTATAAGTGTAATTTACAAAACTAATAAACAGTTTTTGAAATTATTAAAAACAATTTTTTTAATACTCCCACTCAATTTATTTTCTACAAATGATTAAAAATGTTTGACAACTTTTATTAGGCTTTTTATGATAAAGACGTAAGTAAAGATTTATACTATATACTTCAGAATGTTTAATTAATGTTCAAAATTTTTTATTTATGTAAAAACACACAGGTTAAATAAATTTAACATGAATATCGAAAATATTGTTTATAATAATCATATCAACCCAGGGATAACAAAACAACAAAAATTTTAAGAAACTCCACAAATATTTCGAATTTTTAAGAATTATTCCCTACTTTGCAAAATCAAAAAAAATCTACTTGAAAATCACTAGATAAACGTAAAATTGTACATCAAGAGAAATAATTCAACTTTTCAAAATGCTCCTGCAGTTCCAAACGTTTCAAAATAAACGAAATAAAAAAAATTCTTTCATTATCTTTAATACTTGAAATACAAAACAATTATGAAATGAAAAAAATTTATCCATTGTTATTACCCATTTTTTATATTTTTTAAAAACTCACGAATAACAACTGTATCAAGGACGTTTTCGTACTCACCTGAAACATAAAAAAATTACGATCACAAAATAATTCTTTCACTCACTATTTATAATTATATATAATAAAAAACATTCAATAACAACAAAAAAAACCTCTTATTTTTTACTATTAAATATTAAATCTATTCAAACAAAAACATTTGAAAATCCAAAATCTGCAAGTAAAAAAAAATACTAAAAATTCGCCAAAACACTAACTCTACCTTTTTTAAAAACCCATAGAAAACCATTGAAAGTGGATTAACTGATAATTAACTCTACAGCCATTTCGCTCGGTTTTTTTTATCGTAAAATTCTTGGAGGATTCAAAAGCCCGCGAACGGAGGCTTCAACAAAGCGCGCGGTAAATAATTATGTGAAAATTTCTCTGTTCCCACAACTCTGATTTACTGTTTTTTTTATCTTCCTTCTCTCCTTCTTATTCTCCTCTTCCCCCGTTTCGCTTTTTTCGTGGCCGCGAAACGCGCCTTCGTGAAATGCAATTTTTATTTAATAGATCCCGGCGATGGAAAACGCTATAAATGCGAATGTTTATCAAAATAATCTCGAAACGGTTAGTGACAGAACAATAAGGAATTTTTTTTTATTCCTCTTCTCACCGTAACTCATTTCGTTTGCGGAATAATAAAATTATGATAATGCAAATTTTAATTGCCTTCGCGTGGCAGGGAGCGATCAGAGAATTGCGTTTTCCACTACGAGAATTTGTTATTATTTTTCTCTCTCTTTCGACTTTATCCCGCGGCGGAAAATTAATTTTGCAACTTTCGTTCCGCTGTTCGCGTTTCAATCAACTTCTTTCGATTGTTGTAAGAAATGTACTGAACGAATCGCGAAAGAATGGAGCGTTTTCTGAACGTTTACATGGTTTGAATTTATCAAAAACTTTGGGGAAATGTTTGTGAATTCTGTAGATTGGCTTATTATCATATTCTTGAAGAATATTTATGGTATTTTTTAATTAGAAAATTTTTTTTTGAAGTTTTAAAGGTTTTATAAAAACTTTTTACTGATTTGAGATTTAACATATTTTCAAAAATAAAAAAACTTTGAAAAAGTTAGTAGGATTTCTGGAAATAATCAATAGTTCATGTGAATTTTCATTTTTTTCATATTTCTTCGAAAACTGCAAATTAATGTTTATATGGTTTCACTCAAAATCAGAAAAATTCAAAAAATATCGAAATATGAAAAACATAACAACAAAATTTTTACACAAATTTTTGATTATTTAATTCAAAATAATATAATTATATATTTTATTGGAAGTTTGATGAAATGAATAACTAATTTTTATTAATTACAACCTCAATTTGAAAAAAAAAAAAAAAATTAGAAAAATTAGTTCAATTTATGAAAATAATTCATTTATGTAAATTGTCATTTTTTCATATTCCTTCGAAAACTGCAAATTAATGTTTATCCAGTTTCATTCAAAATCAGACAAGTTCCAAAAATATCAAAATATCATTAAAAAACATAACAACAAAATTTTACCAGAATTTTTTGTTATTTAATTAAAAATTTTATAATTATATATTTTATTGACAACTTCATGAAATTAATTACAGATTTTTTTTTATTAAAATTTAAAGTTGAAAAAAAAATTAGAAAAACTATGTCAATATCTAAAAATAATTAAAAATTTATGGGAATTGTCATTTTTTCCATATTTCTTCGAAAACTGCAAAATAATGTTTATCCTGTTTCATTCAAAATCAGAAAAATTCTAAAAATATCAAAGTGTCATGAAAAACATAACAAAATTTAACAAAAATTTTTCATTATTTAATTGAAAATAATACAATTATATATTTCATTGAAAATATAATGAAATTAATTACAATTTTTCATTAATTAAAACTTATATCTAAAAAAAAAATTAGAAAATCCGTTCAATTTCTAAAAATAATTGATAAATCATGAAAATTGTCATTTTTTCATATTTCTTTGAAAACTGTATATTTATGTTTATCCAGTTTCATTCAAAATCAGGAAAGTTCCAAAAATATCAAAATATCATGAAAAACATAACAACAAAATTTAACAAAAAATTTTGATTATTTAATTAAAAATAATAAAATTATATATTTGATTGGAAATTTCATGAAATTAATTACAAATTTTCATTAATTACAACTTACATTTAATAAAAAAAAAAACTATAAAAATTAGTTCAATATCTGAAAATAATCAATAATTTATGAAAATTTTCATTTTTTCATATTTCTTCGGAACCCGGAAATTTATGTCAATATTGTTTCATTGAAAATCAGCAAAATTCCTAAAATATCAAAATATCATGAAAAACATAAGAAAAAAAATTTAACAAAATTATTTGATTATTTTATTGAAAAAATATAATTATATATTTTATTGGAAATATAATGAAATTAATTACAAATTTTCATTAATTTAAACTCAAATTTGAAAAAAAAAATTAGAAAAATTAGTTCAATTTCTGAAAATAATTAAGAATTTGTGTGAATTGTCTTTTTTTTCATATTTCTTCGAAAATTTCAAATTAATGTTTATCCAGTTTCATTCAAAATCCGGAAAATTTCAAAAATATCAAAATATCATGAAAAACACAACAACAAATTTCAACAAACAATTTTGATTATTTACTTGAAAAAAATATAATTATGTATTTTATTGAAAATTCAATGAAATTATTTACAAAATTTCATTAATTAAAACTTAAATTTGAAAAAAAAAAAATTCGTTAAATTTCTGAAAATCCTGAAAATAATTAATAATTTATGTGAATTGTCATTTATTTCATATTTATTTGAAAACTGTACCTATATTGATGTTTATGCAGTTTCAATAAAAATCAGGAAAATTCTAATAATATCAAAATATCACGAAAAACCTAACAAGTTAGATAAATTGATATGAAGTGTCAAAGTTTGAATAATTTATAATATGTTTGAATAATTTATAATATGTTTGAAATTTCGAAAAATGTTCAAAATTGAAAGAACTGGGAAAATTTTATCGATTGTCATTATTGAAAAAATCAAAAAAATTGTAGAATTTTAGAAACTGTTCATAGATTTTTTAAACGATGTTCATCACATTTTTTTGGAATATGATTGGTAATGTTTTTTAATCTTTTGATAAAAAACTGGACATTTTTTAACGTTTCGGAAAATCAAGTGGAATCCTAAGAAAATAAAAAAATTCATTTAATACTACGTTTGAGATTTAACAAGTTTTTAAAATTGAAAAAAACTTTCGAATATTAACGAATTTCCAATAATTCTTCAAAATTCTCAAAATTAATAAAATTACCGAAATCTATTACTAATATATGTTGTGTACAATTATTTTTATATTGCACCCAAATCTGCATAATATTGTTATTCCAATTTACAATGATAATAAGGATATGTTTTTTTCAAAATTGAAATATTACGAAAAACCCAACAAGTTAGACAAATTATTATAAAATCCAAAATTTTTAAAAAGTTTGTATTACGGTTGAAATTTTGAATATTGTTCAAAATTAAAAGAACATTGACAATTTAGGAAATCGTCAACGAAAAACTAGTGGAATTTTTGAAACAGGTAAAAAAATTTTTGTAAAATTTTGACAGTTATAAATACTTTGTTCTATGCTTGAGATTCAACAAATTTCAGAAAATGAAGAAAAACTTTGACATTTTGGAAAATTTCCAATTGCTCTAGAAAATGGGAAGAATTCGTGAAATTTCTAGAAATAATCATTAATTCATTCAAATTGTCATAATTCTCATATTTCTTCGAAATCTGCATAATATTTTTTTCTATTTTGGCATCAAAATCTCAAAAACTAAAATAAATTTAAAAAATATGAAAAACGTAACAAGATAGACAGATAAATTTTTGAGTAGTTTATATTATGTTTAAAAATTTGAAAAATGTTCATTAATTTTGTAAATAGTGCTTAAGTTCATATTTCTTAAAAAAATGCATTAAAATATTTTTTATTTTTTCATTAAAAAATAAGGACTTAGAACATTTTAGAGAATTAAGTATAACCTTTATAAACTGAACAAATTAGCATGAAATTTCGGAAAATATATATATAATAATATATCTAATTTATGAATATCAAATATATTTTTAACATTATGTAAAATATAAAATGTATAAAATATACAACGTATAATATAAAAAATATATAATGTATAATAATAAAAAATATAACTAATTTATACAAAATATAAGTACATACTTTGTACTACGCTTGAGATTCAACAATTTTTTAAAAATTTAAAAATCTCAGGAAATGTAGAAAATTTCTTAAAAAATCCATGTTTCAGATTTTCTCAATAATAAATATTTTTAAATTCTACTTAAGCTTATCAAAATTAAGATATTATTTTCTAACACCCCCCCCCCCCACTCTTATTCAGATTTTAATCGTCACATTTCCAAAATTTCGCATAAAACTTGCATCGATCGACGTATTCTCGAACATGCTTGAAAATTAAAGGTCATTGTCGTTTCTTATTCAGCGGCTTTTCCGGAAGCGCGAAAAGATTCGCGAAGGAAGCTTGAAATATTAACGAACGAGGCGGATTAATTATTTGCGCTTTGCATTATAACGCGAAATTAAACCTTCGCGAAAATCGGGAATCTGGGCTTTGTAACAAGATTTATTTGCGAATTTTTGAATAATGCATATACGAATGTTTCGCGGATGAGTATTTCTGGAATTATCAACGGAAACTCGTTACGATGAACGACAAAAAGTTGAGGAAATCCTTTGAAATTGAATATAATGAAAGTATATTAAATTCAAAAAAACTGCATAATCTTCCAGAATTGTTTAATCATAAAATAAATTATTGTTCAAAATTTTTATATTACGATAATCTTAAAATCTTCCGTGGATTAAAAATATTTTTAATTACACTCATTTTTAATCTTGGAAGTGCTATCAGATAAAAGACTGCTCGACATTCCCGTAATTACGTCGCAATTTCGGAAACTTCAGCGTCCTTTATTGCTGCCCTTTTTTTTCTCGGGAGTTCCGTATTTCGAGGATTAGCCGCGCAGAATTGGAACTAATTAACAATAATTACAGTAATAGTAACCTGCCTAAAAGTATCCTTAACGCTTGCGAAAATAGACGTTTCCGTGATTAAAATTGATGGGACGCTAATTTAATGCCGTCTGCATCTCCGTTCGTCCCGGTCGCGATTAAAAATTACATCGAATCTGCCTCTCGAACTTTTGAATCCGAGTTTTAATTAGTAACCACCCATTTTCTTACATTCATCAATTTAAAAAAGGAATTGAAAAAAAAATTATTATTATTAATTTCTTTTTTCTTAAATTTTCGCGAAAGTGAGCCATTACATCTTCGTTTTTTGCTCCGAAAGCATTCCTTTCCTCGAAAATTTCGAATAATCTAGGGGACACCGGGGCTATTCGGGACGGATTTCGTATTATTCTGATTTTAGTTAGTACACCTTCCTTTTTTTTGCAATTTATATATACCTCTGGAAAGCTTGAACCCTCCCCTAGAGAACAGTGATAATAATTTGCCGGTGTAACCAATTTTTTTTGTTAGCTCTGTGAAAAACTTGATGAATACATTTGTCCCAGAATAGCCCCTATAGCGGGGCTATTCTGGACAGGTATAGGGGCTA
>JAPYZL010033121.1:0-20662 GCA_030522825.1 Platygaster orseoliae | reverse complement strand
GTACCAACATAACGCCACCAAAAGATCAAAAATCGAACATACGTAGCCCGCGAAAATTCAAAATTCGCGATACTTTTTGAACAAACCTCGTATATACAGGACGTCCCGAAATTCCCGATACAACAAGAAATCCAATACTCCTTCAAGAATTTTGAGTCGAAAGATCCTTCACCACTTTTTACAAAACTCAAAATCAAGAAAGTTTTTCAAGTTCATAATTTAAACAATTATTCGCAAACCACGGACCAAATTACAGAACTCTACAGAAATTTTCTTCATTTTTTTTCGAGTCGAAAAGTCCTTTGCTACTTTTCGCGAAATTCAAAATCAATAAATATATATTCCAGTTAACAATTGAAATCAATCAAATTTTTCAGATTTTCAACTTAGGTATTTTTTTTAATTTTGAATTTTGCGAACATTGGTAAAAGACTTTTCGACTCGAAAAAATGAGAAGAAAATTTTAGTAGAGTTTGCCCTCTTTTTTCCCATTTAAATAACATGGGATTTAGTCTCCATCACAGACTTTTTTTTTTGAACCCACAAGACGGCCTAAAAATGAGCTTGAGACGTTAAATTGTTCCTTAGTGTTTCTGTAAGCTGTAAAAAAAATATTACAGTCTAACACCAACGTACATCATGTAGGCTGCAACGAGCAAGTACGGGTAATAACCGTAATAGCGATTTTTCTGGGTAATTACTAGTTTTTCTTCAAAGATTTGCAATGTTTCACATTTTACGTCAATTAAATTTATTTTCAAGTCTTTTTGGATAATCCCAAGTACAACGGATTAGTTTATGATGATTTACAAATTTTTATAACAAATTGTCACAATTAATTACAAAAAATTAGCTAAATTCACCAAAATATAATTTTTTTATATAGGTATTTATATGTTTTATTGAAAAACTCAGAAAAAAATAGTTAATATTTTTTTGTTTATGTAGATAAGTTGCATCATTTTGTGAAAAAACAACTTCATATTATTCATAATTAATTTCGTAGATAACGATATAAATAGCTGATTTATTGCGGCATTTCTGATTTTTATTTTTTAGTCTATTTCAAGATTATACAGACTGATATTCCGTAGTATATCGAATGTAAGTTTCTAAAAGGGTAATAAACGTATTGTTATTTATGTTATCAACCTATATAAATGAAGCTTTGTCTTGCAAATAGAATGTAACAACACTAGCACAGTCACGATATACTAGTCACGGATATCTTTCTATTTATCTGGAAATTTACATAAAGCAAGATTGTTTTACATTATTTAATGAATCCTGTATTTCCTAATAAAATAAATTGACAAGCTTAGCAACGCATGTTTGACTTCACAACAAACTCCAACCTATCATATTTTATATTTCAACGTATTACTTATTTACTTCATTACATCACTCGAGAAAAAACGTGACCATCGTATAAATAAATCTAGTTAATTATATTCTATTCATAATTGAAATATGCGCACTTGCTTAATTTCACTATCGATATCACTGGTAACAATTAATACATATCAACATCACTAGTAAAAATAATTAATTTTGCACATTAACAGTTTGATAATATGTCAAAATAATGATATTGAAAAGAATCACAAGATAATCATACGGCATATCATGAAATGTGATTATGTGAATGATAGCTTATTTTATAACAGTTTTCTGATTTTTATGTTATCTGATCAATACTTTCACTGACTTTATAATTTGTTGCTAATATTTTTCGTCTTGTAATTGAATATAAAGATTCAATATACGAAAATTTTTTTATTTTGTTGAATTTCGCTAATTTTTTGTAAATAATCGTGACTATTTGTTATGAAACTTTGTAAATCATCATAAACTGATCCGTAGAACTTGGGATTATGCAAAAAGACTTGAAAATAAATTGAACTGAAATAAGATGTGAAACATTGCCAAATCTTTGGCGAAAAATTAGTAGTTATCAAGACAAATCGCTATTACGGTTATTACCCGTACTTGCTCGTTACAGCCTACATGATGTACGTTGGTATTAGACTGTAATATATTTTATGCAGCTTACAGCAACACTAAGGAACAATTTAACGTCTCAAGCTTATTTTTAGGCCGTCTTGTGGGTTCAAAAAAAAATAAATAAATAAATAAAGTCTGTGATGGAGACAAAATCCCATGTTATTTAAATGGGAAAAAATAGGGCTCTGGCGGCACGGGTTAACGTTCGATTAAAAATCTGAAAAAATTTAGAGATTTTTTTTAATTATTTGGAACCACTTTAGAGGGCGGCGAGGTCAAAATTCAACCAAACCCATTTTAAGGACCACCCTAGTGAATATTGACTATTTCAATTCGTAAAATTCACTTTTCCAATTACTGAAATCAATTATTACATGTAATTCAATTTTCAGTAGTAAATGCTTGTTGACTAATTGAAATAGTAATTTTTGACTATTTACTGGTAATCTTTTTTTCACTAGGCAAATTTGTCAAATATGATTACGTAATAATAAAAATTGACTATTTGAAATTGAAAGGGCATGAAATCTGTGAACAATATATTTGTCTAAGGGTTTAATTGCTATATAAGGTTAATATATATGCACAACAGACATTGTTGTTACATCATTATTAGATTATTAGCAGTTGACCACTTTTTTACAACGCCTTCGCCCCTGCAATGACGTTTATTCATCGACTACTCAATCTGTAAACTGTTTTTCATAACTGACTGGATTCATACAAATTCTTGTCGATCTCGGAAAACTAGGTGACCAGGAATGTTTTATTTGAACCTCTAATTTTTAATCAGTGATGTAATATTGATAAGGAATAATAAAAGTCTCTTAAAAATTTTAGGAAAAAAAACCTTGTCAAACACAATCTACTTCATCTTTCCCTTATCATTTAATGTTGCTTTCTGTGATAAAACCTTTTACTTTCTTGTTCAGTAACCGAAATACATATCACAACCTTACCTTGTACTTATCTAGAACACGCATTCTATCTTTACAGATAAACAATGGATAAAAAAACATACAGCCCTACCATCGAAGTCGTTGCGGCCGAGACCGAAGACACCGTAGACCTCGAATCCCAATGCGAGCATTGCGAAGAAGAACATGAGGACACCGATTCTATCACTGCCTCCGTCATATGCCAATCCGAGGAGGTCAGCGAGATCGAGGAAACTCCGGAAAAATCGCCTTTTCGACTTAGCCTTTTCCCCCATGTCTCCCCTTACATTGTCTTTCATATGTTTAACGAAGAAAAGAACCCCAACTTCCCCTACGAGCTCAAGAAACACCTCAAATGGCAGCTGAGTCCCATAACCCCTCAGCTCGTGCGAAAAACCCTCGTCAATTCGGGTTACAGGCTCTTGAAAAAAACTCACGAGTGGGTCGGTATGTGGGGCAGGCATATGAAATCTACCTATTTCAAGAACCTCAAGGATTCCCAAAAAGTGAATCATTTTCCCGGGACTTTTCAAATTGGCAGAAAAGACCGGCTCTGGTTTAACATCAACAAAATGATGTTAAAGCATGGAAAAAAAGAGTTCGGCTTTGTTCCGAAGACTTTTGTTCTACCGGACGATCTTAAGCATTTTAAGCAGGTTTTTGACAAATTTGGAAATCAGGAAAAGTGGATCGTGAAACCACCAGCTTCAGCCAGAGGAACAGGGATCAGAGTAGTTCATCGTTGGACTCAGATACCAAAGAAAAAACCCGTGATCGTTCAGCAGTATTTGTCCAGGCCGCAACTCATTGAAGGCTCAAAGTTCGATTTGAGATTGTACGTTATGGTCACAAGTTTCAATCCGCTCAGAATTTACCTTTATCCGGATGGGTTGGTGCGATTCGCATCTGTCAAGTACAACGATGACATCAGTAACCTCAGCGATCGGTTTATGCATCTTACGAACTACAGTGTCAACAAATCAAGTACGACTTACGAAAGCAATGCCGATGCACAGGCCTGTAGTGGGCACAAATGGACCATTAAGACACTTTGGAACTATTTGGAGAAAGAGCAAGTAAGTGTTTTTTAAAATATTTTAGATAAAATGTATATGAAAACTTGCACGATATAAAATACGAAGACTTGAGTGCGATGAAGGGTATAGTCAAATCATTTATGTTGAGCTGCTCTTGAATGTAGAGGAAGTGTACCTAATCCAGAAACTCCTCCTAATCCAAATACCTTTGACATTTCTATTATGTAATTGTCGTTTCTTGTTGGAACAACTTTATTCGATGGTGTTCAGTCTTACTGTAAGATGTCGAATTTACACGATTTTCTGTTTATTAAACCAAGAATATTTTCATGTTTCAGACACTAAAATCGTGTTTTTTTCGTAAACTTTTTTTTGACAAAAATTGATAGACTATTGCATGGAGATATAATTTATCGATGTTTTATGGACAAAATAATAATGATTTCTCGGTGTAGGGACACTTTCCTACCTATTCCAACAAAATAGTTGGTCATCAACACTTGCATCTTTCAATATTCTAACATTAATTACTGATGTGTAATATCTTTACGCGCTGGTCGATAAAATAGCTAGTACTGTAAGAACTTGTCAGAATATCACACATTGACATGCAACACACAGGACTTTTCAATGTGCTGGTGAATCGGCGTCTGCACAAAACACTTCTAATTTACAAATTGTCTCATTATTAAAAATACAGGCAATTTGAAAAAAATGTTTGTGAAAGTTCACTAATGTTTCTTATTTCCAAAAACTCTATTTTTCATTTCGGTAGACTACGAAAGTGAACAAAATTTGGTACCAATTGAAATTTTGTAAAAGTCAAAAAATTATGTTTCAAATCGATAGTTTTTTATTTTTTATTTCAGAAATTTTCGACAAAAAATCAACTATGTATAAAGTTTTTTACACGCACTTAAAATTCTTCGTTTCCTAATCTTTCATATTGCATAATATTTTTAAAAAATTGGAATAAACAAAAATATATAACATACAATATTATGTTTAATAAATAATTAAGATAACGAAGGTTAAAGAATCGATAATCGAAACGAAATAAAATGTATTTGTAGGTAATAGTTATACATAATTTTGTAAAAAATAAGTTAACAAAAAAATTTTCAATAAATAAAAAAATACAAAAAAACACGTGAATAAAAATATGAAATATTCATAATAAAATATGGAATGATGAACTATGACAAATTACGAAACATGTGTTTTCTGAAAAAAATAGAGAATAACAGAAAAAACAAATTCAAATTTTTAAAACATCATAAAATACCCCCAAAAAAATTAAACTAAAGAAAAAAAATTAATTTTTTAGTATCAAAAAAAATATATGAAAAAAATCAGAGATTTTAAAAAATTATAGATTAATGTGGATTAGTTAATTGAATAGATTTATAAAATAAATGTAAAACATGTTTGTTGAATCATAAATAAAAAATGTTTCGAATATGAAAAATACTAAAAATGAGTGAAATAAAAAAATAGCTATAAAAAAATTTTGAACATATTCATAATTTATGGAAGTTTGATGTAAAAGAAATTGAAATGTTACACAAATCATGTAACGCAATTAAACTAGATTAAAAAAAAATTATAATAACATACGATAAACATACCAGATGTTTGAAAAAATATATGTTCTTCAGATATTATCTCTTTTTTTTGCGAAATAAAATACAGTTCGAAAAAAAATTTTATGTTATATATAAAGAAAAACTGTTATTAATCATATCTAAAAAATTATTATATTCAATCAAAATATGCTCCATGCGTAAATTGCAACGATAGAATTTGAACAAGAAACAATCATATTTTGAAAATAGCTTTATACCATTTTAGAAATAAGCTTCAATGAACTTTTTCTTGACGTTTTGTTATTAAATTTAACTACCTAATTTTTGAAAAGTAATGAATAATTTTTAATTATAATAAATGTAATACAGAAAATTTTTTCATATAAAAAATATGTTTACCACAATATGAGGAATAGACGAACAATGTAAGGTGCAAATTTATTAAAAAAGTTTTATAATTTGAGATTCTGAAAATGCAAGATACAGAATATATGAAAATTTTAAGGAACTTATAACAATATAAACAATGAAATACATAATCAATTCGAAAATCGAAAAACTTTTTCATTGATAAAATGTAATAATGTAGAATTAAGTATAATATGATTATAAACCAACAACACGTTTCAAAAAACTATTTGAAGTACATTTCAACAAGAAAAAGTATCGCATGATTTTAAAAATATGTGTGATAAAACTTTAAGTTTGATGGAACACATTATATTAAATTATTCACATGATAGTTTGACATATCATACATTATAATATTGGCAAAAAAAGAATAGAGTATACTTATCATATTTATTCGAATAAACTACAAGAATCTCAGAGATATTTCAAATTTTCATACAAACAATAAAATAATACTAATTTGTAAATTTTCAACCGCACACACACAATTGAAACGCTACACACCAACTCTCTGCGAGTGCCTCAGACTCCATTCAATTTTTTCTCCTGTCCGTAGGTGAATGTAACGAAACTTTGGGCCACGATAAAAGACATGATTGTCAAAACTATGATCGCTGGAGAGCCCTCTATTTCCAGTCTCATTCGCGCGAACGTCTCCACCCGTTACACCTGCTTCGAGCTATTCGGTGTTGACATCCTCCTTGACGAGAACTATAAACCTTGGCTGCTGGAGGTCAATATCTCTCCGGCCCTTCAGTCCGCTTCACCCTTGGACGTTGCCGTCAAGGGTCCCCTCGTCAAGAACATCCTCAACCTCGCAGGTTACCAAGTTCCTCCCACTGTACCTTCCGAAGACGTTGAATACCTGGCGAAACGCTACGACCTCGAAAACGCTCTCGTCTGTCAGGACACGAGATTGTTTCGAACAACCATGACTTGCGCTGAAAGACACAAGCAGTCTTTCTACATCAGGTATCGCAATCGTGATGATTATATTCAAGACATTATCAAGGACCTTACACCAGATGATGTGCGACATCTTGTAGCTTACGAGGATGAACTCACCCAAATCGGGGACTTTGAGAAAATTTTTCCTACAGCTATTAGTCACAGCTACCTTCAATACTTCGACGTACCTCGGTATTACAACATGCTCTTCGACGCCTGGGAAGACACGTACGCAGGGAATCGAGAACCTGGAATCGAAAGACTCCGAAAGCTTTGTGAGACCAAGTATCACTTGGATTACACCTACGGAGCTTAAAGTCATGAGTGGTTTTTCGTGCATTCACGTGCCTTTACAAATTTGGGGGCTGTTATTATGAGATTTGACTTTTTTTTTCGTTTGATTAGGATTCAATAGTTTTAGATTGGGGCAATTACGAAGCATTAAAAACGGGACGAAAAATTTTTTGTAGGGACGACCAAGTCCTTTTTTTGTTACAACTTCTGTTAATGACAATTGGAATCTTTTTTGTATCATGTGTTTTGGTGTTTTTATGGATTTCGACATGTAACTCTTGATGATTGATATTTTTTTGAAAACAAGAACTTTTTTTTAACACTTTATGATATATCGAATGCTCAATTTTCGTCTCCGTCCAATTTCATTATTCGCATATTTCATCCTACATGTTGAACCTTTTTATTCCTGTTCGGGATCGAAAATCTGCAGAGTTTGAAGAAACTTGGCGATGGTTATTCCTCGTCGTGTTTTACACATTTCCTGAGAGGAACAGTTTTCGATCATGATGAAAGTTAATAAACTACGATGATGCATTTGTAAGTCTGTGTCTTTTATTGAATTATTTTTTCATTACATTTTTATATCGGTTATTACAACAGTTTACCAAATGATTTCCCTGGTTATGAGAAGATGGCGGGAGGTTTTACGGTTTGTTTTCTACAATGTGACTGTCATAAACAATGAATAGATATTTCATGAAACAGCGTACCGTGGATACGTCAGACCGCACAGTAAGTACGAAAATTATGTAAAAATAACACAACGAACTGTGATTTTTTAAAAATTTAATCATAAATATTCATTGAATCGCGAATAAAATGATCTTAAGTTATATTTTCTATGTTTCTGTATATTTATTGAAAAAATTCGAAAATGTGTAGAATTCGAATTGCTGCAGTAGGTTTCGACCACGATTAAGATTGTCTTTAATTTTTAATACCCCAAAATTGTAGCAAAAGTCGAAATTGTAGCAATATCAAATTACTTTGACTTTATTTCAAATTTTTATGATTAAAAAATCTTTAACCAAAAATGTTAATGACTTTTTTTCTATTCAGTTTGGAAAAAGATAAAAGAAATGTCAGTTTCAACACTGGATGAAAATTATTCTAAAATTTCGATTATAACGAGTACAATGGATTAATAACCTAATTCACATAGCCGAGATCATCATCAACATAGGGATCATGGAACTTCTTCGAAAAATAAGTAACTACTTACAGCAGAATTTTTTCATTAAGTCGACGAAAGTTAATTACTCCAAAACATGACCTTTCGAAGAAGTGAATCATTTACTGCTCGTAGAAGCATCGAGTTTAATGAATTCGTACTTGTGATTTAAACATCTCTATTGTAACCGCAAGTCCAGACAAATGCAACCGAATTCAATTAACTGAATTGAAAGAGGTTCAAGATTTGTGCCCTTCCGTCCCTTCAAACTTTGTTACAGTCACTATCAGAAATCACAAGGAAAGGACGGCAGTGGAAGGTAAGTTCCACTACATTTCTTGAATGTAATGATTATCTTAATTATCATTCTATATTAATAACTATTGAATGTAATTTAGTGGTAATATAGTGATACTACACAATGTAGAATATATTTATTTATCAATATATATACATATATGATTAACAATTTATATATTTCTATATATATGTGACTTGGAGTCTTCCTAATAACTGCATTTCTGTCAAAATAATTTATTGATCAATTGTGGAAGTTTTATAATACAAGCAACCCCTTTTTTTTTCAAAATCATCAGACGTCTGATGATCAACAAAAATCGTTTGTTACTTAATGTAACTTAATGTAATGTAACTTAAATCTGTTACACAACGATATTATGAGTGCACAATTAATTTAATGATTTTGATATGCAATGAATAACAGACAGTCATGGTAATTAACAAAATACATTAAAAAAATTCAATTTTTGAGTGACCGAATCATTCAAAAGAAAGGTATAAAAGTAGAAATGCTTGTGAAATTGTACGAATATCGAAGAATCTACAGGATAGTCACTATACACATTAAAAAAAAAAGTTTGTAATAATTGTGACAAGCCAAATTTATCGTCTGCGTTTGATATCAATTGGTATATTGTAAGAGAGGAAACAAGTCAGACATTGTAGATTCAAAAGATATAGTTGTGATATTTAACGGAAATCCATGTCGAGAGATACGATATCGTATTTAAAAAAATTATTAACTTCTAAATCTCAAAATCATCCTACATGATTTTCTTATCATCCGTGAAACAAGGTAGCGAAAAATGAATTCTTTTCTGGCTTAGAAACTATACATAATTTTTTCAACCTAACCTGACATAATTCTTTAAATTTCGAATATCGCAAAACTCTGGCTTTTTTATTTTATCATGTACATGATTCGTCAACACGAAATCCCTACTACTGTGTAAAAAAATAGGGTTAAGTAAAGCAGGCTCGGATTCAGCTATTCACTACTCAAGTCAGTGATTTACTGCGCATTCTTCAATACACAAAAATATTCAACATAAAGCGCGCTTGTACGGTAGGTATCCAAAATTATTTCTAAATTTCGGCATTTTTTAATATTTGCCAAGCGTAGTATTTACTGAACTGTTATAATTATGATTTTTATACTTTATTGTAACTTTGTATTATTGAAATGAAATGCATATTTTGTATGAAATATTTGCATTACAAATCTGATTTTTTTTTATTTTAAACAAATATAGTGATAAATTTTACTAATTATTTCTTCGATCTATTTTGGAGCCAAAATAGATTGGCTCTAAAATAAATCGAAGAAATAAATACTATTGGAAAATAAAGGAGCGTATATTCGTTTTTAATCTAAAAAATTTTATCCTTTCTCGTAATATTCTGTGAGGGTTTTGAAAATTTTTTCATGTCCTTGACGTCATAATTTACAACTGAGCCTTGAAGTCCTTGTATTTAATATATCGCTACCATTGTCTTGTCTTAAGTCTTCACGTTACATTTATTATAGAGTCAAAGCATGTTTAGTTTGTTGAAAAAAAATTTTTATTTGACCTGAGAAGTGTGCAAAAACGAATTTTTTCTTGTGCCGCTATATTTTGGCGCGCTGGCTCGTTGTGGCGTTGCAGCCAGACGCGGTAATTTGATTGGAATCCAACGTTGTAATGTATATCAGTGCAGGATAATAAAAGTATAAGGAAGTAAGGGTGTACAATAGGGTGGTCCTTAAAACGGGTTTTGTCGCATTTTAACTGTGCCACACACTAAAGTGGTTCCAAATAAAAAAAAAAAAAAAAAAATTCCTGAATTTTCGGATTTTTAATCGAATGTTAACCCGAGTCACCAGAGCCCTACTTTTCCCTATTTAAATAATATGGAATTTTGTCTCCATCACAGTCCATAATTTTCTACAACACAAAAAACAGCTTAAAAATATATTTGAGACGTTTTATTGTTCGTAAGTGTTGCTGTAAACTGTAAAAAAAATATTATAGTCTAATACCAACGTACATAATGTAGGCTGCAACGAACAAGTACGAGTAATAACCGTCGAAGCGATTTTACTAAATAATTACTAGTTTCTCGTCTAAGATTTGACAAAGTTTTACATTTTACGTCAATTTAATTTATTTTGAAATCTTAGATGATTCAAAGTGTAAAGGATCAGTTTATAATCATTTACAAATCTTCGTAACAAATAATCACGTTTATTTACGAAAATGATCGAAATCTATCAAAATAAAAAATTTAAATAAATCAAAAGAAAAAAAGACAAAGCTTCATTTATATAGGTTAATAACCTGAAAAACAATACGTTTCTTAACCTTTTAGAAACTTATATTCCATAAACCACGGAATATCAGTTCTTGGAGTAGACTACAAGAAATAAAGTACAGAAAAGCCGCAATTAATCGGTTATTTATTACGTAGTCTTAGAAATTCATTATCAATAATAAACTTGCAACTTATCTACATTCTTGAAAAAACAATCTTTTTAATTGGAGTCTTGAACAGAACAATAAAATAAACAAAAATATTTGATTTTGATGAACGAGCCATCGCGTCAATCCATCGCGGTGCGAGAAAAAAATTCGTTTTTCACACTTCTAAAGTCAAATACAAATTTTTTTTCAACAAACTAAAGGATGAAGGTTTTTTCTACATGAGGGCAAAATTTCAACCCAATCGTGTATGAAGAACACATTTAATAGTATATTTAATAGTATATTTATACTATTTATAGTATATTTATAGTATATATAGTATATTTAATAGTTTAATAGTATATTTCGTACTCGGGAGCTATCGCCAATTCTGGCGAAGCCGGAGGTTTTTTCTCAAGACGAATTCGAGAGATAAAAGGCTGATGCAAAATTGGTGATAGCTTACGAGTGCGAATGATATTTTTCATCACGAAAGCCTCACACTCACGCCATAATTGTGCGTTTTCAGGTTAGAGGGAAGTTTTATATTATCATCTAGTTTTTCATTGAGGGGGTCGTCTACTTTTTTCCTTACAAAAAAATCGATTTTTTCTTTTCCGCATATTTCTCATATAAAAGATATAAGAAATACGCTGTTAAATGGATTTAGTCAAAATCGTCATATTTTGAGTGCTACAGATCGTGAAATATACAACCGCGCGCGGTAAATTTGTGTGACTCCGCTGCATTCCTCCGCACTTTCGTCACTTCAAATAAAACCTGCTACGATATTTTTTTTTGATCTTTCATTAATCTTTATCTATATATGTACGTTTGTGCGAGAGAATCCTATAGATTTTCTTTGAGTTTTTACAGTTTGAGATGAAACTTAGCGTCGAAAACATCGTAATCTTTAAATTCGATTACCCAAAACTTGTATTTTTTAAGATGGAGTAACCAGTTTCATCAAGAAGGACTGTACATTTTCAGTTACACTTTTTTTGTTCTCTTCAGCTAACGTGTCGCTAAAAGTTGACACGCGCTTTTTGCAAAACATTACTTAGTTAAGTATTTAAATGAATAAATATGAATCCAAATCCATGAAAAAACGTGACTTTTATTTTGTAGGTGCAAAATTTCGAACAAATAAAATTCAAAAAGCTCGAGTTAACTTATGATATAACTAATGAAAATTTGTTTGGTTTTTCACTTTTTGGACTTCAAATGATAAGAAACTCAAAGTATGTAATCATCGATTTAAATTGTAATATATAATATTCGAAAGTAATGATATTCACTTTTCCTTAAATTAGTAAATAAAATGATTATTTTTAATTTCCAAATAAAACAATAAAGTTAATATCTACGGGTACATATTTAATATTTTGAATATTGTAAGTATGTATTCGTTTTAGACATGAATTTACTATAGGAAAACAATTTTTATTCACAATTTGTTAGTAATCGGATATTTGGACGTGAATTACTAGTGAACTGTGAATAAAATATCGTACTGTGAGTTTTGGAAATTGCTTATTTTGACGAAACGATTACAGCCCTCGGCTTTGCCTCAGGCTGCAAACTTTCGTTTCGTCGAAACCGACATTTCCAAAACTCGCAGTAATATACTATTATAGACTAATAGTTATCAATCAATAACAGTTATTATTCGATACATGAACAGCAACTATATGAAATATATTCTACAAATAATTAGAATAATAATTTGCAATATTCGAATCTCTGTTTAATAATTTATGTGTCTGATGGTCTTATAAAAATCAATACAAATTACAATATTTATCAACATTTTTACAATAAAATTTCACAAACTCTGAAATTAGTTTTATAAAGTGTTTATTTTTTAATGTTTGAAAAAGTGTCTCAATGATGAGTTTAACATCTCTGGGTAGAAATAGAATATTTTCAATACCGCGAGTATTCGTTTTTAGCAAAACTTTAATGGAAAAATAATTTTGTAAAATAATTATCGAACAACAATGTTTAGTATTCAATAAAAGAACAAAAAATATGTAAAATATAAGGGAGAAGTAGCGGTTGTGGGCATCCATTTGATTGTTACTCATAACTTTTGACCAAGCGCATGTTAAATGGATGTATAGGTATTTTTAGAAAGCTAGAGACCTTAGCTAACTACTCATTAAGAAACATTTCCGATTTTGTCAAACAGAAAATTTTTTTTTTTTTCTAAAGTTGTCATTTTTGGCCAACCTGTTTTTTTGGTTCGGTTGTGGGCACCCTAAGTAAATCTGTAGGAAATGAAGAAATATAAAGAAAAACCCCTTTATTTATTAAAGAATGAATGTTTAATAATTCATTAAGCTTTGAACATCATTCATCTTCTGAAGCACAATTTTTTCATATGAAATAGCCAGCACGCATGTTAGCACACTTTAGATGGAATAGCCGATTATATTCGTTGCAATTGGTAGAGTTTGGTGGAGTTCAAGGCAATCAATTTTTGCGGCAAAAGTTTTAATAAATCGTGCAGAAATCAACATCTGCGTCCAATGACGAGGATTCCCTTGCCATAGTGCGCTTGGCTAGAGTGGTCTTGGTGCGTTTAGCTGGTATCGCTTGTTTGACTGCCTTAGCACGTTTAGCTGGGGCTACCTTAGTTTAGCTACCTTAGCTGCCTTGACGCATTTACCTAGTGTTGTTTCCTTAGCTGCTTGCATCTTTTTTAGCATTTTGTTCAGCTGATTTCTTCTTCAAGTCAGAAAGTACGCCCGGACTGGTCAGAATCGTGCTCTCTGTTGGTTTTCGGCCACTATTCGATGGCTTCTTCGGCACCACACCGTGAACTGGACCAAGTTCATCTAAATTTGATAAGTCGCTCTCAGACGAGGCGTAAGAAATCATGGTAGAGTTCTAGAGTTGTTATGAACCGAACCAATTTTGGTGCCCACAACCGAATTTAGCAGTTATCTCAAAAATTGACTAAAAAATTTTTGACGGCAAAATATTGGTTAATGTCAATTTTGAGTCATAAAGTATTATGTATTTCCTCAATAATAATGTATTTCACTTACCTTTTTGATCAGTTTTATGCTGTTAAAAGTACTTTTAAAAAGGCTCGATGTTAATCTCGTGGTGTTTTTCTTGAATAGAAAAATAAATTAGTTCACTAAACAAAGCGGACGCGTGTGTTCACTTCGTTGTTCGATACAAAAGTTACGTACTATCGTTAAAAACAAACGATATTGGTCAGACTAACCGAACTTGATTTCCATCAAAAATTATCCATGTGTGCCTACAACCGAACCATGCCCACAACCGACACTTCTCCCCTATTCTACACAATATGATTAGAAAAATAATTTACAGTATTCGAATCTCTGTGTAATAATTACTGCGTCTCAGGGCTAAATAATAATCACTTATAATTACAAATTTATTTAGAAATAACTTTTACGAATTCTATATAGCTTATATAATATAATTATTCTTGAATGTCTTAATAAATCTCTGAAGTATAAATTTAACATCTCTGAACACCAGTTAACTTTTTTTCATGTAAAGATTTGTTTTAGACATAATGTTATCAGACAAATGATTTTGTAAAATAATTTTTGAATAACATTATTCACCTACTATTCGATAAAATATCAATAAATTTATACAATATATATTTCAAATATTTAGAAATTAGGTACAATATTCGAATTTCTGTTTTTAAATAATATAATTTTGAACAATTCAAAGCATATATTTATCAATTGGATTACATTTTTCATCGAAAATACTTTCCATGAATTCTTAAATCAGTCAAAGAAAATGTTGATTTTTGAATGTTTAGAGTATCTCGAAACCCATAAAAAAACATCCAATAGAAATGATGGAGATGAGGACAGCGTTTGTCACAAACAGTTAACAAAAAAAAAAAAAAAAAACAAAACAAAACAAAATAAAACAAAATGAATTCACAAAAAAAAATGTTTTTGTAATAAAAGTGATAAAGGTGAGGGTATCGTTTGTGTCTTAAATGCTCAACAGAGAATAACCAGATTTGTCCCATGTGCTCTAGTGAGCATCTGAGAAGAGAGCATAAAGTGGCCAAGGATAAAACATTTCCGAATTTCTGATTTTAGTTTCCGAAATGAATTTCTTACTTCCAATTAAAGTTTCAATTTCCGGAAATTGACTGTGAAAGAAAACTTTTTTTTTGACGTTTTGAATTTGAAAAATTCGTTTAAACGACTGCGACGAAATTCAAAATGACTGCGACAAAATTCAAAACGACTGCGGTGAGTAAAGTCTGAATCGTATATCTGTCAAGAATATGTTAACGATAAAACTTCAAGAAATAGTCTGGCATTACTAAATATGTTGATACTACCAACTTTTCTAATTATTTTAACTCATCTTTTTCAAACTAAATTTCGAAAATAATCTGACGTTTTTTCAAATTCTAAATTCATTACTGACTGTAATATGAATTTCATATAGAAAATTTAAGAGCACAACGTTTATGTTTCGACGAAAAAAAATTAATACGTTGGCGTCCTCGTAAAAAGTCGTTTGAGGACAATGAGCTTACACTGCCTGAGTGGTCAATGAATTCATCTCGTAAATGTAACGACATAATAGAGATATTTTCTTATTGAGATTGCAGCGTGCTCTTGCATCGCGCCGTCTTACATTCATTCATTCTATCGTTTCGTTTCATAATGCGTGCGTCGTTGAAAGCTGAGGATCCCGCGATTGATCTAGATGGGCGAGACACTTTTTATGAGGGTCTTTTCAGAAGTACATTATAAGAAAAAGCCGCAAATCAGAGTTCCGTCTGTTTCAAATGTAAGCTTTTTAAAAGTAATTCAAAAACTTATGAGTAGACTTAGACGGAAAAATTTTTATTTCTTAGATTCTATAAGTTCTTTTACTAAACTTTCATGGGGCGCAATACAAATTTCCAAAATTCTTAAACTATAAATCGATGAAGAAAATTTTTTACATGGGCTTAAACGGCAGTTGAGCGCCTTCCAGAGAGCGTCGTGTAAACTTTCACTTTTGCCGAGAAGGTCCCTTTTCTCAGATCGCATCACATATGTACCTATAAGATAACTGGCACAATGACGCATAAGAACAACTGTCTATGGATACAGCAAGTATAAAATTTCGATCGTGTTTAAAAAATATATTTCTTCAACTTTTTGCGTAAACTGTCTTTACTAATCGGGTAACGTGGTTTTCTAGAGTACAAAAAAAAACTTGATTTTTATTGTACAATTAAACATGAGTTCAATGGCTCTCTAAAATGCTCGACGCACTGGTACCGCAATTTTATGCCCAGGTTCGTGTTGTTAAATTAACACGATCGTTACACGGAACGCCAAGTGTTTTATAAAAATGGCAAAATCAGCGTCAGATCAGAGCACAAAAGTATTTACGGCTACCAGTTGTACATAAACTTTCCCGCCCATGCAACACGCGAGGACTAATTTTCGAGCGAGACATTCAACGTTCGTTTTATCCTTTGGGGTGTCCGCGGTTTTTATGGCATTTCGATGAAGCTCTCAGGACTGGCAACGTTATATCTTTTTTTTTTCATTTCATTTTTTTCCAGTCATGTCCTTTTTTTACTGTTATTTTAACGCAAAAATTTTCACTTTCGGATATGGATTTGCTTTGAAATTCTACGCTTTACTTTTAATCGAATCATTCGATGAAATCAATATTCTGATTTTTTATCAAGATTGTAGAAAATACAAGATGTTATTTATGTAAAGTTAAAATGAATCTATAAAAAATAATTTACTTCTTACCATGTAAGTGCAAGAAAACTTGATGTGATATGTCACATCACATAAAATGTAAGCTATCAAAAAATGTAAACGAATATTTGATGGTGAATATAGGGTGAATTTGAATTTACGTTTTGAATATTGTTTTTTTCATGATGTATTGTTTTATAATTATTCTTCATTAATTTTTATTTTTAAATTCAGCTGAACTAAATTTCGCCTTATACGAGGGGTTTCACCCCCCCCCCTACCCCCACTGGACACCCCCGTCGTTCGCCCTGACACCGTTTCGAGAACACACCATTTCTAAAATCATTTATATTCGCGTTGTTTCCCCGATTCAAAAACAGTCACCATGTCCGCAATTTTAGGCTGGGCAGAAGCTTTACTTCTGCATTCAAAATTTTCCAAAAAGAACTGTATATGCTACGGACTAGACCCTTTTCATGGCGAGGCCCTTGCATTCCTCAGCTTCGTCCCTCGGGACCGCCTGTGGCACTACGCTTCAGAATGCAATACCGGGCCTCACCTAGCAGCATAATGTACTATTTTCGCCGAGATGAACATCTAGTTTTTAATGTTTCAGGCGCTAAAATCGTGATTTTTACTGTCTGTGCGTAACGCTAAATCACGATTTTAGAGCATTCAACATGAAAAATTACGTTCGCAGCTGTGAGCAAACGTCGATTTAGGCTCAGATGATTTCATGGCTCGACTTCGCCTCGCCTTCAAAATTTCGTCTTCACCAAAATCGACTTCTTGCTCACAGGCACGAAAAAAACTATTTTATACTAGAACTATTAACGAAGCAGGTTTTTTACCTCATGCGGAGCACGAAAAAATATCAGGTCACGTTACGAAGGCAAAAAAAGCGAAAAATAAACAAAAGTAGCTGGAGCTCCTTTTCCGTTATTCTTTACCAATTGACAATACTTGTAACTTTATAATGAAAAGCAATAAAATGGGAAAAGGGCGATTTCACTACTGCTTAAGGTGACAAACTGTCTGAATCCCCTACTGATTCGTAAGTTGCATTAGTAACTTACATTCGTAAGTTACCGCAAGGTCACAATCGGAAAGCTTGTGAAGTGCCAGTCACATGACCGTCACGTGACTGTAAAACATGTCATAATCTCGTGCGTCATGTTGAATCGTTAGAGCGAAGACGCGAAGATCGCGACAATGCAAACACCGGAGAGCGTGCCACAGCACGAGCGCAGCCCGCGCGCGATTATCTCGGCAATATTTGCTGCGCTCGAATCTCGTCTTGCGTCATTGTGAGAGATGCTCGGAAGCGTGGGAACGAGCCCGACGGGGCCTTCCCAAAACAAAACACAAGTCGGAGCTCGAGAGCGGCGGAGCGAGCACGCGACGCACCTGACTCCTTTTTCTTCGCTGACTGATGTTATGCTTTCGAAACGTCGCTCTTGGGGAACAAACTATATCCCGTATCGTTAATCAGGACAAATAAAAAAGTAGCTTTTTGGGGTTTCGAAATGAGCTTTCGTTTTGTTCCGTGAAAAGTTATTAGTGTAACACACAGTGTAATTTTTGAAAAAATTATACATTATTACATATTTGTTTTTTTTTTCGAAAATAATATTTAGTTTCAAAATCTTACCATTCTGAAAACGTTTCCTGCAAAACCATGCACAGAATTCCGTCAGTATAGCTTTGCAAGTTATACTATAGAAGAAGTCTCCAAGTTATGAAATATCGCAAGTCTGGCAGCCTGGAAAATCCGACTTAAAATAATGAATATTTAAATTTCATTGAAGTTTTAAAAAGCAATACAAAAACATCATTCGATTATCGTATTTTATGAACTCTGAAATAAAAATCGTCGATTAAGTTGTTTTTTTTTAACTCACAACAAAGGCTTATTGTTTCCTGATAGTTTTTTAAGCCTTTAGCAAAGTTGCTCAATCAGAATCAAACAGTGGTTATTAGTAACTCTCCCCCCCCCCTTCCATAGTAAGAATTAGTATTATATTATACGAAGTTTTACTGTAAAGTAAGGCCAATTTTGTGCAAGTAAAGGCTTAACAGGATAACAATCAACATACACAAGAAATTTCACAAAGTGAAACTTTTAATGTCCTACCATAGTGGGACTTACCATCAAAATACATTAGAGGTTTCACTTTGTGATACTTCTTATGTCATAAAACATGTTTTCTTACATTATAAAACTTTTCACTGGTTGATGTAGTTTTACGTAACGCCATAGTTTTTCTATGCCATTGACTAAGTTTTTTTGTTTCGTTGACGTTATTTGAAATAATGCGATTGTATACGACACTTGATTGCTGTACCTATAGCAATGAATTAGGTGAAAAATTGTGATAACAATTTTTTCCGAGCTCTTGGGGTATTACCTTCTACATGAAGTTTTTGACAGATTCCGTGAAAACTTTGCCAGGAAAAATATCTAATTTTCATCAGGCTTTGCGCGAAACCTCATGAAAATTATGTTCTCATCGAACGGTTACAAAAGAACAATTTTTTTTGTCTCAAAAAATAAGGTTCTTAGAATAATATACTAAAATAGTTTTCCCTGATTTATACTGGAAAACGGATTTTGGGAAAACTTTGTCACACTCCTCACGGAGTTGCCGCGGCGCGCCACGTTCGAGTCTATGTTTGCAAAAAAGCAGTGGCGAAACCGTCAAAATTTTGTATTATATGAACAATATAATAATAATAGTTTTCTGAATTTTGTAATCTAAGGATAAATAAAACTTTTCAAAGAAACCGCATAAAAAATCAATTATATTTTTTTCACAGTGAAATTCCAAACAACGCTTCGATATATGGCCAATCTATAAGAACACCGCCTTAGAAACTATTTTCAAACAGCAGAGTTCAATTTGATTTTCGTGAATATCCATTGTTTCTTACGGACAATTATACCTCTTCCTCTTTAGAATTTATATAAGACGATTTTTTTTCATGAAAAAGCACACAATCTACGGACGCTACCTTGAGAAATTATACTTACTCTGAAAAATGAACTTTACTGTAGATTTTGTTGCAAAATACTGACTATACATGATATTTTTATATCATTCAATTTTTGAAGAAATTTCACCTTTATCTTTGTTCATTTTTTGAAAAATCACTTCAGTTTTTTTTTTTTTTGATAGGGGAAAGTGGGGTAATAACGGCATAGTTTTCATTCAGCATAAAAGCACATTTAAAAATTGACATTTTTGATCAAATGAAAGTTAAGATCACAAGTGTAACTCAAATGCTAACAAAGTATATCGGCAAATTAAAAAAATGTTGATTGAAACTAATAAAAATTAGAATCTTTAAAAAAAGTGGGTTTTCATCATTTAGAAAAATGGTGGGGTAATAACGGCCACTCTCAAAAACCGACAAAAAATCGCACAAATATCGAAACAAATCGCTGTGAATGCTTAATTAAGGCTCTGTGAAGGAAAACAAATGGAAATTTGACATTTTTGTTATTGTAACTTTATTGATAGCTCACAAAAAGCGCAAGAGAAATGAAATGGAAACATATGAAAAAAAAGTCTGAAACTTAGAATGCAACGACATTTATTTTCATCGTCATTATCAAGATCTGAGCCGCAGTTACGGCATGTATAATAATAGCGCAATTGAACAACTTTTTGAATTGAACAACGTTACCCCACCTTTAGTGGCCGTCATTCCCCCACTGACCTTATTTTGTGCAAGCATGCACTACACATAAACTATGCAAGACACATGAAAAATTTTACTTGATTTAGAAAGCT